>VCJN01000090.1:0-14874 GCA_006384855.1 Tetraselmis striata | reverse complement strand
CCCCCCCCACCACACACATGTATATATATAAATGTGTGTGTATAGACATATATATCCATATACGTATACATATACATATACATATAGATACACATATATATGTATGCCTGGGTCATTACAGTCAGCGGCTTGCGCGCCCCGCGACGATCACCAGCCGTCTGGCCCAAGTCCATGACATGGGCCAATCGCAGATAGGGATGCCGACGCAGTGATACTAAGAACAGTGCGAATAGGAATCTACCCACCCTGTCAAGGTCAGATGTAGATAAAGGTATGGCAAAAATATTGCGGATATTCTTATAGGTTGCATGCAAGCCCAATTTTAGAATAAGGGTTGTTATTTTCGGTGCGGCAGTAGAAGGGACTGCCTGTTTCAGTCCGCCGCCTCAGCATCCCCCCCCCCCTCCCCCCAATGTTCGCCCCTCACAGACTGCTCTCGAGGTCGAGAAGACACGTTTCGCTCTGCGCACAGCCCAAATGGCGCTCCCAGACGGCATCAAGCCAGTGTGGGCCGACCGCCTCGGGCAGCAGGTGCGGATGGCCAGCGCCCCTCCCGCCGCGCTATGCCCCCCCCCCCCCCCCCTCTCTTCTCTCTCTCTCTCTCTGCCTGGCACTGGTACGGAGTCTCTTTCGGATCCCCCGGGCCATCGATAACCCGTCCTCATGTGTGCATCCGCGATTGCCGCGGTGCCCCGCAGTCGGCCTGCCACGCGTGCGGCATGGTGGAGGAGTACGACGACAACCTGATGCTGCAGTGCGACAAGTGCCGCATGACGGCGCACATGGACTGCTACGGCGTGACGGAGCACCCTGACGGCAAGCTCTGGCTCTGCGACGCCTGCAAGTGAGTCGGCGCCGCCGCAGCACCCCCCACAATTGTCTGGGCGCACGTGCCTCTGGGAATGCTGCCTGAGGATATCCGCCGTTTAATTCTAGACACTGCTATTACTTGCATCAGGGCCGCCGTGGTCAGGATGGGGGATCACTACGATAACATGAGTATGTGTTTTGACTTCTACCGCGAAACTCAGCAAAAACAGGCAAACTGGCACGTGAAGAATGATAAGCATGGTGTCTTCCGTGTGGCATGTTGCCCGCGTAGTTCGCTGCAAAATTGCATCGTCGCTAATAATTCCGCAGCATCAATTAATTAGAGTTATTTGCCCCCACCCGGAGTTAGGCCACCTGTAGCCCCACGTAAAGCTACCGTACATTTCGGTAATAGTCACTGCATTTACAACTCTGCCGATCTCCCCAGGCCTTTGACAGCGCGCGTGCTCATCGTGCGGGGCGGCCACTGAATCCGCCGCCCCCCCTCTTCTCCCCCTCCTGGGATGGGTTGCCAGGCTTCCCGGCGTGGAGAGAAGCCCGCCGTGCATGCTGTGCCCCATCATCGGCGGCGCCCTCAAGCGCACCGACAACGGCAAGTGGTGCCACGTCGCGTGCGCCAAGTGGACGCCGGAGCTCAGCCTCGACCCCACGCAGCCGATCGCCATCTGTAACGCCAACAAGGCGCGCCCCGCCGTCGCCACCGCTGCCGGCCCCTCGCCACGGCGAACCCGCCGAACCCTCGCATGTATTCCGCTAGGCCGGCGGCAGCGAGCGCTGACCTTCCGGGCCGGCTGCAGGTGGTGCCCGAGCGCTACCGATTGCTCTGCTATTTGTGCAAGCAGCAGTACGGCGGCTGCATCCAGGTGAGCTACCCTATATGCCACCCGCTCGTTCAGTGGTGTGCATGTCATACATGGATATCGCACACCCGCCGCCGCTCGTTCAGCGACTCAAAGCGACTGCTCGTTGTTGGGAATCCTGTCATGTATTTTTGATTCTTCAAATATACGAGAAGTACCGGGCGAAAGGCAGCGAATACCGGCAGAGGCTCTCGGCAGAGGCTCTCCACTTCGATACCGCTCGACTGGCCCCCAGGTCGTGCAGTTCGCACTTTGCCTACCGCGCAATTCACCGTCACAGCGACCTGCCTGAGCGTCGCTGGGCGACAGCACCAAATGCAGTGACGGGGGAACCGTTGCCGAGCGAAGCTCCCCTCCCCCCTACCTCCAGCATGCCCCTGGAAGCTCGATCGCAACGTGGTGCCTGCCCCCCTCCCCCTCCACACGCCGCAGTGCAACGCCGACAAGAAGTGCTTCAACTCGTTCCACGTGCTGTGCGCCGCCAACGCGGGACTCCATCTCGCGATGCGCGAGCGGCCCGCGGCGGGCGCCGAGGAGGCAGGCCTCGAATGCGTCAACTACTGCCGGCTGCACTCGGAGAAACACCGCGCGGGGGAGGGGCGAGAGGGCGCCGGCAAGGCCGCCGCAGTGGAGCTCGTCGCGTGGCGCAGCCCGGGGGGCGCCACCGCCAAAACGCGGAAGAGAGGTCCGCTTTACGCCGAATGCACTCTATCGCGTCCTCCTAGAATCGCTCCGTCGTCGCGAGCTACTGCGGGCACGTATTCCGGCATCAGTTGACGGACTCGAGGCCTGCCTCCTCGGCGCGTTTTTTTTTCGGCCATTGCGTTTACTGGTTTTAGTGTGTTGCTTTTCAATGTTACGATAGCTGAGCCACGCGGCCGGGGCCCCCTTTCGGAATGCGTCGCAGAGCGCGACGAGGACCCCGGCGACTTGCAGCCCGTGCCGTTTGGCTCGGCAGCCAAGCGCGGCCCCGCCGACTACGTGCCGCCCGTGAGCCGCGGCGGCTGCGCGCGCTGCACGCCGTACAACCCGGTGGGTTCCGACGTTCCGACCCTCGCCCCCCCCCCCCCCCCCGCCGCCTCACACCTTCTTGTTGGTCGCCATGTCACTGTTCCGTGTGCCTTCTCGGCGCGCAATCTCGCACCTGGTGTTAGCCCTGGTAGGGCTGGACCCCCACATACCCTTTGCCCGCTGTCGCCGCCGCTGAATGCGCCGAGGCTGTCGATCCCATCGCCCCCTCTTGCAGCTGCTGCGCCGCGGGCTGCGCGAACCCGACGTCGTGGAGGCCCTCGGCAGCAAGCGGCTGTTCGTCAAGCCGCTCCCCTACGTGGTCACAGGTCACCCCCCCCCCCCCCCCTCCTTTGCGTCCATCCCCTCCCCCCCCCCTCACCCTAGGTCCCTCTGTCTACGGGTATCGACGCACCTTCAAGACATTAATACCTATACGGCATTAGCTACAGGTGCTAATGCTGTACTGCGCGAATAAGAACCTCTCTTACCTACCTGCCAGAGCTGAACTACACGAACTACAGCGAATGTTCGCATGGGTTGCTAGCACGCCCAATTCGAGCCTTGTGACGAGAGTTCTTATTACGGGTGAGCAGGTCTCAATAGAAGAAAGCGCCCACTCGATTCCAAACCATCAAATATCACACACACAGGGCCCTTATTTGCAAAAGAAGGGCCGTTATACCCCCAAAGCTCTGCTTGTTTGGGGGTTTCTCCCACGCAGATTGCCGCCCACAGATAGCCGGCATATTTACGCGCCGGCGGTGTGTACAGAGAGTGCCTGCGGAGCCGAGCCAGCCCGCTGACTCCGTCATCCCCCACCACCCACCCACGGCCCGCCTAACGGTGCTGCCCGTCCCGTGGCAGGGCGCACGGGGCCGCCGGTGCAGCCCATCCCGGCGCCCTCGCGCTGCCGCGTGCTGTCGGGCGAGCACGCCGGCGAGGTGCTGGACGCGGCGCAGCCCGGCAGCCGGGCGGAGGGCGGCCGGCAGGCGGTGCTGTCGGCGGAGGACAAGCTGCGCTCGCTGGGCGTCACGCTGCTGCAGCGCGTCGCCGCCGGCAAGTCGGCCATCCACGGCTGGGGCGCCTTTGCCGTGGCGGAGCACCGCCAGGGTGGGTGGCCCGCCCGGAGCTGCGATGCGCCTCTCCCCACGCACCCCACCGCAGAGTCACTATCAACCTGTGTGCCTCATCCGCCAGGAAGTGCTCGATTCAGGGGTTGTTACAAATAATATAAAGTAAGATCAAAAGCACAAAGAGAAATAAATGAAATGGATAAACAATAGGCAGAAAAGGCACACAGATGTTGCACTGTTTGTACTTGCAAAGATACATTATTATTGTATATATATGGAGGTGCCGACGCAGTAATGAGAAGGATGAGAAGGATGAGAACCTGCCTGCCCTCTCACGTGTCAATTGTAGACGAAACCATACTTGTAGCCAAACTGTAATGACTGTTCATGCAAGCCCGGATTTATTGAGGGGTATTACAAACACAAACGGTCCGCGGATAAGAGAACACGTTGTCGACTCCCCTGCGAACGGAAAAAAATATCAAAACAGAGAAATAAGTCAAACTACAGCACGAATACATCGCGAATATTACGAAGGTGCTAAAATTTTCATATTTTTGCCCCGCGGACTGTGTTTACTTGTAATTATGCTCATAAACGTTCCTATGATTATCAGTGCGCCGGCACCTGCATGGGTAATACATACACGATTGCGCATATTGAAAGCACTGCGAGCCCTTCAGCAGAGCGGGTCACTCGAGGAGCAGGGCGGGGAGCAGGCTCGGGGTTCCGATGAAGGGGGGGGGGGGGGGGGGGGACTGACAGGGGCAACGTCGACGGTGTGGGCGGCTGCGCAGGTGACATGGTCGTGGAGTACATCGGGGACCTGGTCAGCGCGAGCGTGGCCAACGTGCGCGAAGCCAAGCTGTACAACAGGTACGGCTGCCCGCGCCAGGGGGCGCCGCAGTCCAAAGCCTGCTGCCCGACCAGGCGGTATCGGTTGCTCTGCCCCCGTTGTCCGCCTTCACCTCCGCGCCGCTTTCCTGGGCAGGCGCACTGACGACCCCCCCCCCCCCCCCCCCCCCCCCCTTCTTCCTCCGCTGTCTCTCGTGCCACAGCATCGTGGGCGCAGGCACCTACGTGTTCAAGCTGTCCGACACCGAGTGCGTCGACGCGACGTGCGCCGGCAACATGGCGCACCTGCTGAACCACTCGTGCGAGCCGACCTGCTTCAGCCGCGTCGTCACCGTCAACGGCCGCAACCACGTCGTCATCCACGCCAAGCGCGACCTGCAGCCCGGCGAGGAGCTCACCTACGACTACCGGTGCGCCTCCTCCCCCCCCCCCCCCCCCTCTCTGCGGCATTTCCCCGGGCCGCAGTACACTATGCAGTGTATCAATGATCATAAGCTACAGCAGACAGGTGTGCCAAGCACGGGTGCCGACGCACTTGTAATAACTCTTGTATAAGAATTATTATTATTATTATTATTAGTAGTAGTAGTAGTAGTAGTGGTAGTGGTAGCAGTAGTGGTAGTAGTAGCCGGGAATTCGGCTCGCATGCACCCCGAAAGAGCATTCGCTGCAGTACTTCCGCCAGTATAGTTCCGCCCACAGGTGACCTGCGGCAGGCACCGTGCAGGACACTCAAGGCGTTGTTCGGGGCGTTCGTATTACCGCGTCTGCACCCGTATACCGCGTGGCCTGTTATTGTTACCAATGGTGCCATTAATCGTTTACACAAGTGTCAACCAACATATAGATAGATATATTATATATCTAGATATGACAATGTAGTCTTTTATTGTGTCTATGATGCATGGCATTATATAAATGCATATAACATATCCTACTAATATCAAATTTCCCACCGCCTCTGTACGCACCGCCGCTTCCGTATCATCCACGGTATGCTTACGGACTGTTTACTTCGGTATTCCGCACGCTCTTCCAAAGTCTCAGTCCGAGCTGTCCGTCGGACTGTGAATTTAGGATCTTCAACGGAAGAATATTTATGATATTACATCTTTCGCATCCTCTCAACATATGAACAGACTGTCATCGAGGGCGCTACCCGTACATGCCATGTGCACCGCCGTATCATCCACGGGCGGGCGGCGGTATATGCCTGTAGAGTAATGTACTGCAACGAGTGGCGACTTGAGTCATACATGTGCGGGCGGGGTAGACATCGGCTTGTTTGGCGTCCTGCGACAGCGTGCATGGCTTCCATTGCTTTGGATGGCTGAGCTTGGCTGCGGGGGCGGTGGGCGCGATGTGTCGGCTCGGCAGGTACGGCAGCAGCGAAAAGCTGCCCTGCAACTGCGGCGCGCCCCGCTGCCGCGGCATCGTCAACATCGACGACCCGGACCTCGACTTCACCACCTACCCGCGCAAGGTCATGCGCAGCCAGCTGCTGCCCTGGAAGCCCCGCGCCGGCGCCCCGGGGAGCGCCGCGCCATAACTAGCGCCCGCCTGGCTACCAACCACGGGCTACCCTCTGACACCATGCCACGGTCCTCCGCCTCGCGCGGGGCTTTTTCCCGTGCAAGCTGTGACTGTGTACTTTATGCTTTGCAACTCGCGGCGGCTGAGCCAATCCACGCACACATCGGCGAGTGGTAACCGCGGCCAAGTGTGCATTCTACGACAAAAATCTGGGTGACGCCCCGCAGGCTGAAGTTGTCACCATCGGTAGACCAGCTCGCTGGCGTACCGCATTTCTAACCATGGGACAACGCTGCTCATTCGCGCACCGGCAGAGCAGCGTCATGGAAGGAACCAGAATATATATTATATGTACACGTATGTGTATATTGATACATGATATGATGTATTGATATGTGATGTAATATGTGATGGTATGTGATATGTTGATATATTATACATGAAATGATACATATATACATACGTGGATATAGTGACATGATTTATTAGGAGGATATATATATTATAATGCAATACGATATGTTGATATATAATATTTGTGTATAGGTACATTGATGGTGAGAATGCGCATGATCCCGGCGTCATTGGGGCCCTCGGCAGCCAATCAAAGGCATTGCATCGCCGCTACCCTGTGGTCTGCGGTGGTATACGGCTACAGAGGCCACCGGCGGCAGATGCCTGTCTATCATTTCTCCTGGGTTGCTGCCGGCGGGCGGCGCACCCTACTCCCCCCCCCCCCACCCCCCCTCCTTGGGGCTGGTGGCGGGCACTTGGCCCGCGCCGGGGGGTGTTCTCCCTAGCTAGGCGCGCGAGCGCTTGAGCTTCTTGATCTTGTAGTCTTGGATGGTGAACGTCTCCATCACCTTGAAGCACGACTTGCGGTACCGCCAGACGTACACCACCGTCCACGCGTTGTCCTTGCCGGCCGCCTCGGCGGGCCCCTCCACGCTGAAGGTGTACTCCGCGCCCACCACGACCTCCCTCACCGCCGGCGGCGCCTCGGCCGGCAGGGCTGGCTCGGCCGGCTGGTTGGGCGCCGTCGGCAGCAGGGAGGACTGCCCCGAGCCGGAGCTCAGCTGGTGCTGGATACCGTCCTTGCCTTTGCCGACCACCACGAGCTGGGCGCCACCGCCCTCGGCCATGGCGGCCTCCAGCACGGCGGGCGGACTGCTCCCCGAGCCGCAGCCGTTGCCTTCAGTGCTCTCCTCTGGGGACTCGGGCACCGCAGCCACGTGGTGGGCCTCCTGGCCGGCGGCGGCGGCGTCCTCCGCGGGCGCCATGTCCGCCATCTGCTGGATGGAGTCGTCGCTGAGGTGCGTCGCCATGGACAGCATCTGCTCCATGGCTGAACATTGGAAACAAGAGGGAGTGGGGTATTAGTTAGCCGGGAATTCTAACAGTACTGCGACTATTTACTGCAGTATGAATAACGGAAGCACGATGCCAAGAATAATTATAGCAATACATGTATACATGGCAGAAAGGTAGTCGCCTTAGAACATGCCGATATGTCATCGAGCTGTAATGCGCGGTGCCAAAAAAAGCAAGAGGGGGCGACATGAGCGACCATGTTGATAGCTTGTCGGCGGTTTCCTGTGTCAGTAGACGGTGCGAGGGCCGCGCACCGTGGTTGAGCTTCTTCTGAACGGTGCGCCGGCCGAAAAACTTCATCTTGTCGTACGTGATGAGGATGATGTCGTCGTGGAGCAGGCAGCCGACAAGCGGGTCGCTCGCGAAGCTGGTGTTCTTCACCTCGAACGCCGCCGCGGTGGCCTGCACGAACTTGGCGACTAGCTGGCGCTGCGTGCTCTTCCGGTCGTGCAGCCGCTTGGCCTGGATCTCGATTAGCGCGCGCGAGGCGGCCTCGGACAGACTGGACGGCGGTTGCGCGGTGTCGCCGGGCTGAAAGGCACAGGCGCAGGCGGTTAAAGACACTGCTGTCGCAACAGCTCATGTCTTATTTCGCGTACTAGTGAGATATTAATACTAATAGGGTTAGTGCTCGCTGTAAAATTTTACGGCACGACGGTTGATATCTTTTCCCAGTTTTAAGACCCCGATAGACCCGACGGGCTGCGACTTGCTAGAGAGTGACGGGGTCGGAAATGACAGCGGCGGTCGGGAAGCGGCACACTAAGCGACAACGACTGGACATGGGCGACAGCCGACATTTATCGGCACGACTCGGGCCGCTGTCTGCCGGGGGCGAGCCAGAAGCTTACCGCCAAGGGTGGCATGCCAGGCGAGCGGCCATCGACTTCGGTGCTGACATCCGAGCCGGCCTTGAGAATTTTATTGGAAGAGTTGCGGCTCAGCTGTGACGGCACTTCGCCGAGGCGTCCCCTATTCGAATCATGGACGCGGATGAGAATATCTGCAACGGCAAGGAGGGCAATGCATCAGAACGTAAGAAGCGGCTGTTTTCGCTTTGTCGCTGCAAGAGGCAGCAATATATGAAAAAGTCTTGCCAGCGCGGTAGCCGACTTACTTCCGGGGGTGCGAACAGTCTTCCGTAGAAAGGACGGCGGCACTAGCGGCTCGCGCGTGATTGGCATCTGTGTGGGCACCGTCAGAGCGACCGGCGGTTGTCGCACATGCTGTGATCGCTCGGCCCCCGCAACGGCAGCCTCCTGGTCACCCGCGGCAGCACCGCTGGCGGCAGCCGTGCTAGCCATGTCCGCGGAACCAGCCGCAATACCGTCGTCGGGGCCGGGCTTCTGCGACTCGGGCGCCCTCGGTGGACAACAGGAGCCGAGCGACGATAGGCAATCGAGCATGACCTCCTCACCCGAGGTGAGGTCGATCCGGTGCGCCTCCAGCGTGCTCGTTATCGGAGGATCGGTGTTAAGCGAGAGTCGGCAGTCCGAGTGCGGCGGTCCGATGAGCGGCCACAGTATCTACAGCGATGCCAGCGACAGTCCCGACCCCGAGGCCAAATGCAATGAAACTGGGTGTGCAGCAAGGGATCGCGAAGCGGGGTCGCAGGTGTCAGTCGTGTCAGTTCGAAACATACGTGGTTCCTGGGGCTGACACTGCAAGGGGTTTGCTGCTGGTTTAGTGGACGATGGCAGCCCAGCTTTCCGAGAGGTATTACCTACCGTAAGTGGGGATCCTTGACCAACTGCGCGAGCAATCTCTACAGTCTTGCGGCCTATACCGCGGTTGCTGTCGCCCGCGACGTACTTTACGTCAGTTTATATTTCTGACCGCCCTCCGCACTACTGCCCGAACTGCGCCACGGGCATCGCTAACGAAAAATGATAACCGACGATACGTCTATCTCCTGCACAATCTATCTTACCAGCCACCTGGCGGATGCTATAGGAGGCGGCTGGCCGTCTATCAAAGATTGGTCGTAGGAAGTAATTCTCTCGGCCTGAATGTATGAACCCCAGCAGGTCGTGGGTCGATCGTGGCGTGCGGAGCGGGTAGGGTGTTATAGGCTGTGCCGACCCGTTGCTTCCAAACGAGTGGACCAGGAACGGGCATTTGTTGGCCATGGAGCTGTCAGCTGTGTATTTTCAGTGTTCGATTCAAGACGCTTGCGCTACTGCCACCCTTGGCGCGCAGTCGCTTCGCGAAGCGTAGTTGTACTTTATGTCTAGCGTCCGCCCCTGCGCCTCGTTACGACGAAAAGCTGGCGGAACTGCTCGTGATATTTATTTAGTCGCTATATGCCAACCGGTACGGACTAGTACTCGTAATCACATGAATATATACGGTGTAGTCATAGCTAAGAAAACATGCAGTAGAAATCTGGAACAGTCTCAGCATTCATCTAATCCATACACATATGAGACGAAAGCTGCGACGGGCGCGGAATAAATACTGCATGTAGTAAAAATGACATACTGCGAGACATCACCTACCGCATATTGTGGCGTGCGTTATCATCGTCCATACAACAGTCTGACGGAGGCGGGAATAACCAGTCAATTATAAATTATCGGGGCGGAGCTGCAGGCGCCAGAGCGGAAGGGGGGTTGGGGGGGGGGGGGGGAGGAGTATACGGCGTGCTCGCCGGCGATGTATATATATAGGCTGGCTACTATCCTGCGTTGGCTAAGTAGCAGCGCAGTGGGCAATACATCCGCAAGACAATCACATATAACTTAAAACCCATGATTCCTACGAGATGTTAACTAGCTATCACTGCAGTATAGTGATAACAGCGCGTGTATTGCCTATTGGTCACGACCATATGCTATATATATGAGTCGGAGTCGGGCAGTCACCGCGTCGGCATGTTTACGTCAGAGTTTGTCATAAAATTTGTACTTGCACTGAAGAAATTGCACAAAGTATTGGTCGCTGTATGCATATGTGCATGTAAAGTATATGTGTAATGTAAATGTAGTCAATACAGTAATATATACGTATCTATACGGTTAGCACGCGGCGGGTTGTGATAGTAATAACCATGGTTTTGCAGAAGTGGGATGTGGGGTGGTTATTCATAACATACAGCAGAACTAACTGACATTGAGCGCATGTAGATTATGTTATATGCGCCCGGCATGCCCGGCATAGCTATGAGCATAACCATTCCGCGCATATATAAGTCAGTATAGGCGTAACTATGGCATGAACTATGCCACAATTGGTACTAGAATGGGACAGTCTCCGCCGTTTGGAGGCACAAAACACAGGTGGTGGTGTGCAATGGTGGTGCAGACTGAAACAAGATTGAGACTGTGTCTCTCCACCGTTTGTACACAAAACACATGTGGTTGTGTGCAGTGCTGGTGGTGACAAGAGGCTGCAATTTTTTTTCAGAGTACCAAAACTGTTACAAGTTGCCACAACGCGTACCACATGGCAGCATTACATCGCACATCATATACTCTTTGTCTCAGGTACTAACGCATCGTACTAGTACTCGTACACTTCGCACTCACACTGACTATACCAGTAGACTATCGTACAGCAGGCCACAAAAAATCTCTGCAGTCATGTTTTAATACGGTTAGTGTAATTTCGCTTGGGGCGCTTCTAGTCGATAATAAACGCACGCAAGACCTATACAGTTGCTGCTGTTTTTGCGGAAAAAACCTGTGAAAGGGCGTGTACATGGTGCGCTAGGGTCAATGAGACGGTGTGGGGTGCGCGCGGCACCTATCATTTGGCATTATCAATGTAACATGTGTTGGAAAACATGGTTGTGGCCGGTTTGAGCGCACAGCACGGTCGCTAGGATCATTTGAACATAAAGAACCGTGTTGTTCCCCCCTTGGTCGTCGAGGTACATGGGTTACCCACCTACCCCGTGCTGCTCGGAGCGCGTGGTTTAGCGTATATGGTCAGCTAGCGGGCTGCGCTGCAAGCGAAATGTGCATAGATGTTCGCCTTGCAAAGAGCAATACAATCTTGCAAACACGCGGAAATTCATAACATTTCGCCGTTTTATCAGAACTTAAAATCTGGATTTAGCGGACTATAAAGCTCGCCAACTCCCTACTGTGGCATGTAATCACCCAACCAACTCATTGTGGGTGGTATGGGGGGGGGGGGGGGGTGATAAGGGCATGTAATGCGTTACTCCATGCAAGCTCCCACGGGCGAGGTCCTCTTGGATGCCCGTCGTCACTCCGACTCCCTCCCTGTGGTCATTGGTGACATGTGCTACAACATGCGCGCTACATATGTGCTAGTCATGAAATTGTTGTAGTTTATGGGGGCGAGCCCGCTCTTAGCCCAGGGTGCAGGTGGTATAATAAGCATGCCCCTGTGGAATTGAAAGCACTTTATGTGCACTCCTTAAACCCAGCGAGGCGCAGCCAGTAGCGGCGCGTAGCTTGGAGTTATTTGGAAAATTGGGGATTGAAATTGTGGAGAGCTAGTTGTCTGCATTATTCGCACACTGCGATGTCATGGAAATGCCCATGTACATTGCAACGGTAGCATGTCTTAAATAATCTCAAACTTGCGTGTCACGCATATACCATGCATATGTCCATCCACCACCGGGAGCGCGCGTGCAAATGCGACGGACGATAGCTTCACCGCCAACATGTTGTTCCCATGTGCGTTGACCGTGTGTCGGCGATTCTAGCCTTGTGCCAAACAACGTCATTGCCGGGAATATTTTTTTTTACTAGCGCAATAAATGGACGAAGCGGCTGCCTCCTTGGCGTAGGAGGCTTGCATGCACGGAAACGCGAGGCTTCATCGCTCCGTGACCTCATGGCTTGGGCATCAAGGCGTAGATACGCTCGAATTTCTATGTGCAAAGACTTATGTGGAGTGCTGTATATCGTACTCATCGTATCTTTGTAACATTCCGTTGTACTAGGCCGGGATTTGAGTGATTCACAGGTGAAACATACGGGAGGAAGGTACGCCAGATCTTATGCAGTAGTAAGATCGGTCGCGGGTCGTACCGAGGTATAAGAACACGATTTTATTTCGAACAGCCCTCGCGAGTAGGCTGCCGCCGTCCAAATCATACAAACCCCCTCCCCACCCGCCGTAGGCGGATCGATCGATCTTTGAGAGGCCGACGCAAGGCCGAGGTCGTACATACATTATTTTCGTATCCCCCCCGCGCCCGCCGCCAAGCAACGGCCCACATGGAGCGGAGGATCCTAGGTGCGGCAGGCCCGGCGGCACCACCCCCACCTCCATGTGGTGGGCGCTAGTAACCTCTAAGAACCGTGCCCGGTTGGGTGCGGCAGGGGGCGGAGCGGGTGGCCGGTTGTGGCGGGTCCTTGGATCTTGCGACGACCGAGCGAGGAGCCCTACGAGGGGCTTTTCAAATAAGACTCGTAGTTCATGTAGCGCATGCTGGCGCCGCCGGGCAGCAGCGCCATGTATACGGAGGGCTGCTAAAAATAACTCATGTACGACCTCAGCCTTGCGTCGGCCTCTCCGAGATCCATCTACGGATGGAGAGGGGGCTCTGGACGACTCGGACGGGGGCAGCCTGCTCGCGAGGGCTGTTCGAAATAAAATCGTGTTCTCGTACCTCGGGACGACCCGCGATCGACCTGCAGAATATCTGGCGTACTCCCCACCCGTATGTGTTTCACTTGTGAATCACTCGAATCCCGGCCTAGTACAGCGGAGTGTTCCGCGGCGCCATGCGACCGACCTGTTCGGAACACCCGGGAACCCTCTGCCGTCCCGTGAGAACAGGCGAGGGCGGACAGCGCGAGGAGACAAGAGCCCGGCACTTAAAAGGCGGGGCGGGCGTTCGGGGGCGGAGAGGCCGGGCATGGCAGCGACTGAGGGGCCACATGAGAACATGAGCCGGAGTGCCCTGAGGGAGTCGTAGCCATGCAGCGGGAGGAGTCAGCTGGCGGTGAGCTCGGTCTGACCCTGGAAGAGCGGCTACAGCAACGAGGCGCGCTGCGGAGGCGAGCGACACGTGGGCGAGCAGAACCGGCCTGCCGGCCACGGAGCGACGACACGCGGACGGGGGGTGGGGGGGGGGGGGGGGGGTTGGTGCCCGCCTACTTTCCCCCTCCAGACCCCCTTGGGGATCCTACCGAAAGAGCTCAAGCGGGCGAGATGGAGGCAACATCGGCGGACAGCGGCCGAGGCCGGCAGACCGCCACAGCCGGCGTGGTGGAGCGATCAGCGCCGCGACTTGCGGGATATTTTCAGCGGTGGCGGCAGGTGGAGCCAAGACGCACGGCGATCGAGGACTGCGTGGTGCCGGTGCATTACCAATGTACATGAAAACTGTTTCGGGGGCGGGGCGAGTACTGCATTCGTAACCCCTACACTGCTGATTAGCGGTAGTCCCTCGTACTGAAAATAACACAGTTATTGATCACGTGATGAAAGGAGGCGGGGCATGGAAACGAAAGAGGATGGCCGGAAGCTTGAGCTGCAAGTACACTATATGTGTTCCTTACTATGGTAAGAGATGGCATGTCCTAAGAGCAACTCAGTCTAGGCGGTGGAAAGCAATAGACTAGCGCGGGCCCCGCCCGTACATGCGGGCTGCTGCCCGGCGGCGCCAGCATGCGCTACCGGGGACTACGAGTGTTATTTGAAAAGCCCCCGTAGGGCTCCCCGGTCGTCGCAGGATCCAAGGACCCGCCACAACCGGCCGTTCCGCTCAGCCCCGTGCCGCACCCAGCCGGGCACGGGTCTTAGGGGTTACCCGCGCCCACCACGTGGAGGTGGGGTTGGTGCCGCCGGGCCTGCCGCACCCATGATCCTCCGCTCCATGTGGGCCGCTGCCTGGCGGCGGGCGCCTTGCCGGCCCATGATGAGTATATTTGGATGACATGTTTTGGGTCTCACATCACTGCTCTCTGCGTGGCTCTTGACTACGAGCTACTGCCTCACGTTCCCGATGCTAATTAAGACTTCACCCCCTTGGCCCCTTATTACCTCGCGCGCGCTCGGAACCACGCCGAGGCTATCGAAAAGGCGTTTCGCTTTCGTCTAGCCTTCCTGCGGAGGCTTAACGAGATCAAGTGTGTGCATGGGGATCGTGGGGTGCTGGACGTATTGCGGGCTCAGCATTTCCAGCCCGGAGCAGAGCATTCGGGATCTGCGGTTTTCGGAGACACGATGCGCGACTACGAGCATTGGGTGTTCGAGGTGACAGTCGCCAGCAGCGCGAAGGCTACCGGCACTACTCGGGTGGCGGCGGCGGTCGCATGTCGCAGGCGTAGGTGGACGTGGACGCGGTGGCGGTCGAGGGCGTGGCTGCGAAGGTGAGCACGAGTGACGGCGTGGGGCGCCTTTCGTCGGAG
>VCJN01000089.1:0-120050 GCA_006384855.1 Tetraselmis striata | reverse complement strand
TACTCTGAGAGGAGAGGAAGGGATATCGATGTCCTGGCCCAGAATGGGCAGAAAACACAAGTGACTGGCCGCCAGCACCTAGCCCAGGCCGGCACGTGGTTGCCATTAGGCCCTGTCATCTAGGTTTTTTGTTGGTAAAGCTGTGCTCGGTGCCTGGTGAGTCTTCACTATATTCTGCCGGGTAGTCAGTTTACGCAACAATACCTTTTTTCCCGGGCGGACTTTGCAGCATCACTACTGCGCCGCCAGGCAGCCGGCATTGCGAAGGGGGGGGGGGGGGGGGGTAACAGGATGGTTCGCTTGAGTGTGCGGGGGTCTTCGGCCGTTTGGGATGCGCAGGAGGGTGTTCGTAATATCAATTCCGGAGTCAGAGTGGATAAGGGTTGGATCTGTGATCAAAAGCGGTTCCTAGGAAAACGCCGTGAGCATGTGCTGCCAGGTATTTGGATCTGTGTATCATTATCGCCAATATCGTCATTTATTTCACACGTTGATTGCTACCGGCGCCATCGTGGAAATTTGACGCAAGTGTGCTGCACTCTCAGCCAATCAGCGCCGAATTTACATCCATGGTCACGGTATGAATATTTGTTTATGGCGACTGTAACAGTTGAGGCGACCTTCGCCTCAAAAGCACAACGCCTATCACACGGAAGCATGATACCGTAACCTCAGGTACACATCGTGGTACCCGTCGTGCCAGGCATACTTCGTATTCGCCCCCCCCCCCCCCCCCCCCCCCCGGCCTGCCAGAGTTCAGTTCTTGATGGCTTTGCTGGGGATCGAACCGGTGACATGTAGGCTCCTGGAGTGAGAACTCGTGCTCCGAAACCAATGTTACAATCGAGGCGACATTCGCCTCAAACGCACAACGCTTGCATGTAAGGATACCGCGCAAAACGCACCAGGCACTGGTTACCCACATGGGGATTTGTGTGGTACATATCCTTACATTGCCACACGCATATCGTATATAGAGGTACTCGTCGACGTATAGTTACACTCGAGACGGCAGCGTGATCTCGTTATATACACGTACTCGTTGTAACCTCGGATACCCATCGTCGTGGTACACGTCGTACCGTACATATCCTTATTCGTAATTGTCACCCCGTCGCCCCTGCGAGAATTCAATTCCTGGCTTTGTTGGGGGTAGAAACGGTGACATGTAGTCTCGTAGATTGAAAACTCGTGCTCCGAAACCAGTGTAACAATCGAGGCGACATCCACCTCGAAAGCACACCGCCTACCACGCGGAAGCGTGATAAAAAGTGCGCCCCGGAACATAGGTCGAAGCCGCCCCAGCACTTGACCTCTTGCGCCAACTGCAGTCGTAGGTATGGCATAGCCCGTAGACCATTGCCTCATTCGAACCCCGAGGGGCTAATGCATCAACCGAGTATGTAAAGCCGGGACACGCCGGCGGGACGATATTGCCGAAAATACATCGGCCAGGAATCGATACCGTATATATGGAAGCGTGATGTATATATATACTACAGGTACTCGCCGTAACTTAATCCATGTACACAGCATTCAATTCTTGGCTTCGAAACGCTGACATGTAGGCTCTTGGATTGAGAACTCATGCTCCGAAACCGTGCAACAATCGAGGCGACATCCGCCTCGTCGAAAGCACAACGCTTGCCACAGCACAACGGCGGCGTGATATCGAACATGAGGTACTCATCGAAACCTCAAGTTAGTATACATTGTAGTACACATCGTACTTTATTATATTGACTTCGTATTTGTCACACGACGTTGCTAGGGCCAACCTGCAGGATGGAAACGGAAAAGGGGCGGGGGCGCATCACCATAGATCAAGAAAAGAGACACCATGCCATGGTGACATACGATTTATTGTCTACATGTATCTTGTACGAGTACCGACATGCATTTGGATACATGTAGTGACTGTCGACTTCTGCATATCTCGCATGACATTGGCCTTTTCACAATGCGCATATTGGACAGCATGTTTATGGCGGATCGTGGGACGGGCGTGTTATCATCATGTGTGCAGTGTGTGAGCTTGCCGGAGATAGAGGCGGTGATGCGGGGCGGCCGGGGTTGGGACGGTGGGGCGGCTGCCATGCGGAATTGTGGGTACATATATGATCTTTAGTGGGCGCGCGGTATAATGCGACAGTATATCGTGATAACCGGATATTCACACAGGTACCGGTAAATAACCAATGGCAATAACCACTCACTATACCGTGCTGCATATCGACTACATTTTTGGGCGCGTCGAGGCCTTGCAACAGAACTGTTGTAACAACCGATGCCCAGACGTATTTAGAAATCGCATTTCAAAGTTGAGTCTGGTTTTGCCAAAAAGGTCTCGCAGGCTGTTTTACATGGTCAAGGGCCGAAATTGGCAGGATGGTTTAGCGAAAGCGTGGAGGGAAAACGGAGTCAGGGGGGGCGCTGCGTGGAACGCAGCGAAAACTGAAAGATGGCAGGCTCAGCTGTTCTGGCTGCTTTTATGTCTACTCGTGCTGCACCCAAAAAGGGCGCAACAACAGATGCCTAGTTCCCGTACCACTGAGCAGCGCTTGTAGCTGAAAAGCGGTTAGGTCAAGGGAGGAAACCCTATAAACTAGTTTAGATCATTTCAAAGTTGAGTCTGGTTTTGCCAGTCTTGAGCGAACGGAGAGAGCGGTGGATTGACGGAGAAGAGGTAGCGCCAAGTCATGAAAGAGGCACTGGGAAGGCCACCGCTGCGGAGTCTTGTTGGACTTGGAAGTGGCGTAGGGGGGCGATGTGTCCAAAGAAGAACCATGCGCCAGGTGAAGGAAGAACGTTGGGGTCGATGTAGTCGAGAACGACGCCAGAGTTAGTGGCCCAACCGCCTTGGTAGCGAATGTGGGACAATGACACTCCGATGGCGTGCGCTGCAGAGGCTGCGCCCTTGCGAAGACTGTGCGAGGTCCAGGAGGTGCCAGCATGGGGGGCATCGTTGACTAGACGGACGGATGTGGACAGCCATTCTGACATTGTAGCCGCAGTCCAAGGTTTTAACTGCTCATCCGAACTGACAGCCCAGATGTTTGACACAGCCAAGCCAACAGTAACAAGGGGGACTGATTGGACGTGGTCGAGGAAGTGGTGCAGGAGACGTGCCACTCGGGGGTGCTCTGACACTGGGAGGAGAAGTACGCGTAGGTCGTCGGGTCCCCGTCGACAAGCGCGACCCTTCTTTCGGTACACTTGCAGGTTGATGTTGTAGTCGTCGACATGCACGTCTCGCACTCGACAGGACACGCCAGTAAGGCCCCTGGCAAAGAACATGAAGTTGACAACCGAGGCCAGGAGGGCTCGGAAGTCGTGGTGGTACTCTGGGTAGGGAGCAGACATAATCAGCTCGGCTTTTGTGACGAAGCGATAAGGTACATCCGCAGGCAGAGGGACACGCAAAGGGGCAGCGTCCAGTCGGCGCTGGCGCAGCATCAGCCCACGCCTTGCTGAAGTTAGGTGTAGGCTGTCCTTAGCGATTGGGTCGAGGTTGTGCAGCTCGAAGAACGTGTTGATTGCAGACAGATAAGGTTGCAGCGACTTAGCTGCGATGTGCCCCCGCTCGCCGATCCATGCAACATACCGAACGACAGTGGCAGTAGTCGCCTCCAGCGGGCTGATGTTCTCGGAGTCGTGGCAGAACTCCGCGAACTGAGACAGCCAGCCGGCGTAGCTCTTGAGTGTCTGAGCGCTGAGGGAGCTGGAGAGTAGGTCGAGTGTCCGTTGGCCCAGCTCGTCTGAGCCGAACGCGCCCTGCAGCCGGGATCGCAATGAAGCAGCCCAGCAGGGAGCGACAGCTTCGGGCTCGTCAATCACGTAAGTGCGTCGTTTTACTGACAGAGTTCCACCGGTACGACTATTGTTCGCAAAGTACTCGGCAGCAGCGGTTAGGTTCCCGGCGGTTGGCCGGTAGCTTGACGGGTTTGCAGTAGCATCGGTACGGGTTTGCGGGGCTAGGTTCAGGTAAGAGGGCCGCCCCGCGCGCCCTTCGCGCTCGTAGCGCCTGTCACGCGCGTAACGTACCCGCGCGAAACTTGGTCGTTGCGAACCAGTTGTAACACGTAGTGTAACAACCGACGGACGCAGAGATGGGGTAAAGAAAGCGGTTGGTTGAGCCGCCATGTGCAGGTGTGCGGATGGTTGAGCCGCACTCGGCTGTAGCTGTAAGAAGCGCCGTACCGAGGAAGGTCTAAAGGAAGTCTGTAAGGTGGGGGGGGGTCAGGCCCTGACACATGGCGCTCATCTCGCCGTTGAGCTGCAAGGGTGCGTCTTGCGGCGGTCACCGAAAGGTGGCCTCGCAAAGCTCCAACAGCCCCGACGAAAGGCGCCCCACACCGTCAGTCGTGCTCACCTTCGCGGCCACGCCCGCGTCCACCGCCTCGTCCTCGCCCACGCCCGCGACCTGCAGCTGCAGCCGCCACTCGAGCAGTAGCGGTCGCCTTCGCGCTGCTGGCAACGGTCGCCTCGAAGACACGACGCTCGTAGTCCCTCATGAGGTCCCCAAAAATCGCGGAACCCAGATGCTCCGAAGCAGGCTGAAAATGCTGGGCTCGCAGCACGTCCAGAACACCTTGGTCACCCTGCACACGCTTGATCTCATTTAGCCTCCGCAGGAAGGCCAAACGAACCCGAAACGCCTTGTCGATGGCCTCGGCGTGGTTCCGAGCTCTCGCGAGGTAGGGGGTGAAGTGGTTGGTGGCAGGGACGTAGGGCAGCAGCTCGTCGAGAGCCACGAAGCGCGGCCATGTGGGCCCCGAAACACGACATCCACAATACTCCTCCTGGGCCGGCAGACGCCGGTCATCCTGCTTGAGGTACTCGTTCGATAGGTCGGTGCTCAGGGGAAAGAGTCCAGGCACTCGGCTGACCGGTCGAACGGCCTCGTAACCAGACTCTGCTCTTTGCAGTAGTTCTGGCACCGCGAGGTAGTCATCCTCGGCACTCACGGATTTTGCTCCGACACGGCCGCTTTAGGCTAGCTCTAGCAAGTCGGGGCGCTCTGCGGCTCCCCCGCTGCATGTCGGATGTCCCGCGATGCGCTGCCCGAAGCTAGAGCCATGTGCCCCTTCTCCATCAACAACGCGCTCACGAGCCGTCAATTGAGCTACAGTTGTAGCCAACGCCCGCACATCTGCTTGCAGCGACTCCAACGTCGGCTCAGCGACGGGTTCTTCTCCATCTAGCATGGTAACCCACGGACGTACGGACGAGAATATCACACTCGGGTGGCGAGCCGGGTGTGGTCTTGAACAACCTGGGGTAACCTTGCTCGCAACTGGTTACGAGACAGTTTTTACATCGCTGCGTGGAACGCAGCGAAAACTGGAAGATGGCATGCTCAGCTGTTATGGCTGCTTTTATGTCTACTCGTGCTGCACCCAAAAAGGGCGCAACAACAGATGCCTAGTTCTCGTACCACTGAGCAACACTTGTAGCTGAAAACGGTTAGGTCAAGGGAGGAAACCCCATAAACTAGTTTAGATCATATTGCTATTAAACTATTCTAGGGCTTTATTGTGATATAACTAGAGGTTTCACTCAGGGTATTGACGCGCAAAGCTTTACTTCTTTTCTGTGTCTACTACGGATACATTTCATAATGTATGGAAGACGATTTATCCACAGTCTGTTCAATTGTTGATTCGAATTATCCACAGTCTCTCTGTTCTACGGTGCAGTGATATACAGACGTACAGTATTCGGATAGCTTCCTGGCCGCGCAGCACGCGGCGGGCGCGGCGTAGCATCGCGTCCGGGCGGCGGGCATCCCGCCTTCTGGGAAATTCTATCACTAGCCTTTAATTAGTCTTTTGCATAATACTCCTTATTCGATCGGCAATTTGCTGCTGCTTGATGACGGAGCGTCGCCTACCGGCCAGGGATTTCCGCCACCACTGGATCGCTGCCTTGCTTTTAAAGGGCCGCGTTTTATCGACGCTGCACGGGTTTGACTGTTGCCAGTCCTGTCCCGGGGTTGGGAAAACAATCTCGCCTCCTGCTGGGGGCATCATCGTCTTCAGAGCAGCAGCCCAAGCCGGGGCTGAGCACTGCGAGGGAGCATTTGCCCGGCCGACCTCAGCCGACCTCAGCGCGGCTCAGAGACGACGGTATCACCAGGTGGAAGCTTGGGTAACCAGAGGAAGAGGGAGCCAAAGAGGCTGGCACTACAGGCAGCCGGCCACCCGGCCAGCGCAGTCAGTGGGCGACGCGACGCCATGTCGTCCGGGCGGGTTCCGGAATGTCCGGTGTGCCTGGATCGACTCGGCAGCGCCGGCCGGCCGGTGTCGCTCCCGTGCGGTGCGGTGCCGAACCGCAACCGCGATCTCCACACCACCCGCTTCACTCACCCGTGGATCAGTGCTCAGTGCCAGCGGTCTGCTCGTAGCTGCGGCGAACCACGCGCCGTGGTGACCTCGTCGTCTCTGAAATGCCCGCTGGCGAGCTACATTGAGCACTGTCCTGTCACGCAGTCGAGCGAGGACACGACGCGCCGCCACCTTCCTTAATTGATATAGCGACTACAGTAGTCGATATTCGTGGAGTCGCTACATATTTTTTGAAAGAGATAATGTACAGAATATATTATCACGACCGGCGTTGTAACAATATTTAGGATTCTTCCTCCGTTAGTGTATTATGTATGCTGGCTGATACTGATACTGCTGTTATGGCAACGAGAATTCTTTACGTCTCGATATTCAAAGACATCGTCCTGCAGGCCGTTTTGCGGGGAGTGGCAAGCACTGATGGGCGCGCGAGAGTTCGCGGGGTGCGCAGGTCTGGGGGTCGACATACACTCTCAGAGTGTTTGCTCCTGGCGAGGTGCTGTGGTATCGTCGGGGGTATCATAATGCCGACTCGCTGTCGCTGTGTCAAATATGGAGGGCGGGATCGCCGGGCTGAGACCCAGTCGGCTCGCACCCGAGTTTGAGTACACTAACAATGCGATTGTAGCTGTTGGACTCAGTAGCAGGGCTCGGGTTGACGATGGAAGCCCTTCCTCCCCTGCTGCGCGTCCGCTCTCGGCCCGACTCGCCTGCCTGCAGCTCGGCAGCTTTCTGAACTACAGAATCCCCCCCCCCCCCCCCCCCCCCCCCCTAATATCTGCTATGGCGGTCACGCAGGCCACAACGGCTGCCAGGACTGCTTCGCAAGCGTGCAGGCGACCAACGCGCAGTGCCCCCTGTGCCGCGCGCCGTTCGATTCCTCGGCGCCGCTGCCCGTCAACTACGACCTGGACTTTTTGATGGTGAGACAAGCTGGTTTCCGGGTGGTGGTCCTTCGTTGCGTACAGAGCAGTACTACAGAGGTCAAATATTGCGATTACGTGATTTGATAGTTCTGAGTGGACTATCACAAGCAAGCAGCGTTGTTGTTCAGGCTAGGGGCACCGAACGGCTCACTATTATGCGGAAGTGGGCATTGCGATGTTCAGAGCCTCGCCCTGCACGGCCGCTTGACTGTGCCACGCCGCTGGCTGGTCGGATACAGAGCGCCTGCGTGCCGCCGCCGGACTGGGAGCTCGTGAGCAGTGACCAGGTGCGCTGCCGGAACAGCGTCAATGCCCCCCCCCCTCCCCCTCCCCCCCCCCCCCCCCCCCCCCCCCGCTACCCCCTTCTTCCCGTCATCATGTGCTATGCATGCAAGGTGGACCCACAGTGGCACGCCGCCATCTATTTATCAACACATAATCAATGACATTATTTCTTTACTCTGGTTGCCGACGCGTAATTAAGAACACTGCGAGTAAGAGCCTGCCCTACCCGTCCGAGGTCAAATGAAGGCGACGCTGCAGCAGAACTGTAGCGGATGTTCTTCTGGGTTGCATACAGGCCCAATTCCAGGCTTGTAATAACGGTTCTTTGGGGTGAGCCGGCACCTGTGCTTGAAAAGAATAGAGTACAATCACATTCGATGCAAGTAGTAGTCAAATATACACACAATACATACAGTAGTAGTCAAATATACATACAATATATGCATGTATATATATATGTGTGTGTGTGTGTGTGTGTGTGTGTGTGTGTGTGTGTGTGTGTGTGTGTGTGTGTGTCCTATTATATACAAGTGGTCAAAACTAATATGTTATGTAAATTTGCGCGTGAGCGCCCCGCAATCGTCTCAGAGCTGGCGCTGATGCTTATTGCCACTGCCACCGCGCACTCTGTGCAGGCGCCTCGCCTCTACGCAGAGGGCGGGATTGCAGCCGCCGTCCCGCCAGGCGCAGCTCCCCCGAGCGCCCCGGCCGCCCCCGACGGCATGCTCTCCCAGGCGTGGGGGGGCACCCTCGGCAGCTCCGGGCCCGTGACGGGCGACGTGCTGGCGCTGGAGCCGCCGCAGTGGCAGCCGGACAGCGCCTCCCCCAGCTGCACCGCCTGCGCTCGCCCCTTCAGGTGCCCCCCCCTCCCCCCCCCCCCCTCCCCCTAGTCTTCACTTAAACCAGCAACAGCTGTGGCCCTTCTTGGTCACTGCGCGCCTCCATGTGCGGTGTCAGCACGCCTTTGCGGAGCCACTTTGGTAGGCCTTAAATGGGGGGCCACATGCTACACATCATGCGATCACCGGCCAGACGGGCGCCGGCGCGTCAATAGGAACCCTGCGCATACGAAGCTGCCCGGCAACCTTCTGCCAGAGGTCAAATGTGGGCAGAACAGAAGCGAAACTAGTGTAGCGCATGCTCTCGTAGGTTGCATCCAAGCCAAGTTTGAGGCATGTATCACGAGCTGTTCCTATCTACCTAGGGGTGCGTCGGCGTCCAGCGTTCTGTGAACATTTTTTTGGTCAGCGGGAATGGCGGGTCATTCCTCAGCCGCGCTCTTGTGCTTTTGCCGGCACCCCATCATGCGTCACAGGGAATGTGCCTCGATATGTCTCGCTGCCGCTCACTTCTCCCCCGCCTCGGGCACTCCCTGGCCCACCGTACCACCACCATGCTCACCCCCTCCCCCCCCCCCCCCCCCCTCTGCCCCGCCGCAGCTTCTACCATCCTCGGCACCACTGCCGCCTCTGCGGGCGCCTGGTGTGCGGGGACTGCAGCGCCTGCCGGCTGCTCATGCCCCCAAAGTTTCACATGCAGGAGCCACAGCGCGCCTGCCGGGTGCCCCCCCCCCCTCCCTCCTCTCATCTCATCACTGCTCACACCCCAGCCGGATGTTGCGGCTGTGTTTTTAGTAAGTTGTCGTTGACAGATAGTTTAAGGGCTTTTAAACCAGATTTGTTAATAAGCCATTATTTTATTTCCAATACGGAAAGAATGGAATCAAGAGTGCAATGTTCGAAAGTCCGAGAAATTGCCCCCAAAAGCAGCAGCATCTTAACCCCCTCCCCCTAGATAATTCCATTTTGATTTTAAGTACAATGTTCCTTTGTTTTAACTTTTGATATAATAAAACAGTTATTAGTAGGTAGCACATGTTCTCGTCCTTTCCATATAAGGATAGCTGGCGTGCATGAGGGGCGCTGGACTGAGGCCGCGCTGCTGCGCCCGTGGCGGCGCAGGCCTGCGCAGAGCTGCTGCACCCGCTGCAGCCCGTGCTGGCGGACCGCTGCAGCGCCGCGTGCCGCCCGGCCGTGCAGGACGTGCTGGACTGGAGCGTGCCGCGGTCCTGGATCAACCTACCGCTCATGCAGCCGCTCCCCCGCGAGATATACAAGGTCACTCGGGTCCCGGGGGCGCGTAGGCGGGGGCGGAGGGGGGGGGGGGGGGGGGGGGGGGGGCAACAAGATGGGATTCTCCCCGCGATGCAGCAAAACAGTGAGTCGTTTTTTGGACTCGTGGGTGCCAGCGCGGTTAGAAGTGCACTGCGAATACGGACCAGCCCTGCCTGTTGGAGGTCAAATGCACACGAACCTGCGGCGGAACTATAGCGAATATACTGATTGGTTTGCATGAAAGCCCGATCTGGGGCTTAGCCTAGAGTAAAGGTTATTGGGGGCGAGTCAGTTTTAGGGTATACAAAAACGTAAATACAGAAATAGTATAATCGCGCTTCATGCAAGACGTAAGGATTAGTCCATCATATATTGCAATAAGGGTTCCCGGTGGAGTAATCGTCGAACATTGAGGCACGCAACATAGGTGCGCCGGCAGCAACCGTCATCAAATGGCGCGGCGTCGACGTTCGCCGTACTAATATATGCCATCCCCTCACGGCGCACAGCGGCACGTCTGACCCCCCGCGCGCCCCTCGCCCCGCCCCCGCAGTGCGCCAACATCGTGCAGACAGCGCTCAGCCAGGGCTGGGGCCGCGCGCACCTGGGCAGGCTGCGGACCGCCAGGGGCGTGGTCATCCTGTCGGCCGCCAAGGTGCGCCGCCCTGCAGCCGCGCCGTAGACGCGCGGATGCGGTCCCGTGACGTGGCTCGCCCGGTGCGGCTTTTATATCCCCGTACTACGCTGACTATCGCTGGCTAACTATGCGGCGGCGACTCGTCTTTGGGACGCCCGTGTGTGGTAGTAACGGTGCCATTCGTGGCGCCTTTGTGGCATTGACGGCGCGGCGCGAATATTTGGTTATTTGGTATTTGGTTTGAGTGGCTATGGCTGCTTTTGCGCCGCCCGCCTTGGCCGCCAGTGAGATGCGTCAAAATATTTGTGGGAAAGTATACTCGAGCTGGAACCACACATAATGCAGCATAATAAATCAAATACCTGTATATATATCCCGCCCGCGCTGCTACTTGTTTTGGAGCTGCGCCGGGACTTGGAGTCAAGAGATGGGCCAGCCTCTGCATGGCGTCCGCCGATCGAAATCAATGACACGGGAATGTTGGTTGCGCGGGTGTTCCGGCAGGCGGGGCTGGCGTGGTCGGTGGGGTTCGGCAGCGGTGTCGTCTGTGCCCGGCTCCCCGACGGCCGCTGGTCGGCCCCCGTGGCCGTCGGTTGCGCCGGCATCAGCTGGGGCCTCCAGGGCGGCTGCCAGGTGGTGGACCAGCTGCTCGCGCTGCACACCGACGCCGCGCTCGCCGCGTTCTGCCGAGGCGGCTCGGCCGCCAGTCCCAGCGGCGGCGTTGGAGCCGGGCTCACGGCGGGCGGAGCGGGCCTGCGGGGCGGCGCTGACCTGGTGAGTCCGCCCGGTATGACGTCTCCCCTGCAGTGTGCGGCTGACCCCTGCTTCAGGAGGAGTGTGCACACCATCACTGCACTGGTACCAACGCAAACCATATATGAGATTGTCTTTTCCGGTGATTTCCTGATCGCCTTCTGCCGCTAGCTCATGTAACTATGTATATGAGATTGTTCGGCAGAGCGCTCTGCCGCGGACATGGTGCCATCACTAATATATAAACATAAAAGACGCTCACCGTAGAATTTTTCAAATACTATACCGCAGACTATATGCCTTAGACTATACCGTAGAATTAAATACGGTCCGCCAGGCGGAAAATGAATTGTTTTGCACCTTTGCGTCGGAATATTCGTGATTTATTCTTATTGTTTATTTCACCGTTTCTAGCTTTTTACTCTCCGTGAGGGGTCACAGACGTTATTTATCCGCAGACCGTTTGTGTTTGTACGATATACTACGCATTTCTACCAGCTTAGGGTGCGTCATTTCCGCCAAATGAATGCTTGGACATAGCAGTCAAGGTGCGCAAACTGATGAGTATATGTAATGACAACCGTGCGCAATGCCCGGGCCCATTTCTCATTGTCACAGTCAGCTCCATGTTGGTATTTGCTTGCGGAATGGCGCTCACCGGTGTTTGGATTGCGGCGCATTGTTGGGTGCTTTGGCGTTCATATTGCTGTCTGCCCGGCCCATCCAGATGACCGCCTACAGCATCAGCCGCGCAAAGGGAGTCTACGCCGGCATCAGCATGGAGGTATGCCGCCCGCAGACGCTATCAGTCAATTGCTCTTTGCGCCACTTGCTGATCTCCCCCGCCTCCAGTCGACACCTCAACCACATGCCAACAGCTGTGCGATTACTATACCCTCATTAACACGCATCCTCCCTGGAATGCTTGCTTGTATTATTCAAATCAGGGGAATATCTTTTTCAACCGCCCGGCGGCCAACCACGCATTCTACGGCCAGCCGTTCACAGCGGAGCAGCTGCTCACGGGTGCCGTGCCAGCCCCCGTCGCGGCGTGCCAGCCGTTGCATGCGGCGCTCGACAAGTTGGTGTCGCCGACTACAGCGCTGCCACTGGTGCCCAATGATACCGAGGCGGAAGCCCGTGACGCGCGTCCGGAAACGGCAGCTGCAGCAGCCGCTACAACTGTCGTGGCTGCATAGATTTCAACGTAACGTCCGCACATTGTGGTCGATGATTTTGAAAATGACTGCTCTGGCGTCGTGACATGCTGTTTGAATCGGCAGCCGCGTGCAGTTTTATGTCGTTAAAGACGACTACAGCATAGCCCGAGGCGCCAATCGCTACCTCCTGCTCGGTGGTTGTCGTCGTATTGATCGCCGACCAACAGTCGAGCAATAATCATAAAGCCGCATCACTGCCGGTCATCGCATATGCCTCAAGTGCAGAAAGCTGCTCAGTACGAACGCATCCGGCAGCACGAAGTAGATCCATACTGTACCTGTCATAATTGTACAGCAAAATGCAGTAATCATTTCTTTCCTCGCCGGGCATTGTGATCACACTTTTATGTGAGCGAACCGCCATTCGTCCACCAAGTTTCGGTTTTTATTGTATGTACCCTGTAATACCGCAACTGCAAGCGGCAGTGTACAGGTAGATACATGTATTACCATTTACGGTAAAATAAAATAAATTCATTCGGCAGCATCAGTACAGTACCTTTACCAATAATAATCAGTAGTCCCGAATAGCTGCTCACGATGTATATTGAGCGCGAGCACAGCCACGAACGGTGACGATGTGCCGCGACAGTCAGCTGCATTCAACAGATGCTGCTTATTTGGGAATGTCTCAATGTCCTGAGCAGAAGTAGGTAATGTCCGTGGCTGGCGCTGTTGCTTGTTTCGGATCGGCTGTGGCCCGCCGCCGATGGGAGACGCCCCGGCGGGCGGGCGGCGCAGATGAGGAGCAGCATATCGCTGTATACTATTGCGACGAATTACACCGGTCCACATATATAATAGCAGGGTGTTTTTGAGATAGAAATATAAGAAATCCGCGCATATCTTCGTCGCCCATTGCCGCAAGCATATCTACGCAGTTGCTTGCTCCCTGGTACCCTAGGCGGAGCCTGATTGCGGCATTGCAGCCTGCTATATTAGCACGCAAGCTTATTTTCTTCACGCGCCGACGAGGAACAGGGCGGCCGTAGTAGTGAACTAGTAATCAGTTATTCCAGTCATTCCTGCACTACCTGCAACAGCAAGAGTTGTAGCAGCAATGATGTCGTTCAACGCCGTGCTCGGTATTCACTTGTATTGCTCACCCGCTCGCGCAGTCGCGCACCATGATTTATTTCATAAAACACATTAAGTATAGAGCAGCACGTTGGTGGTGCATCGGCCAGGATCGTCACTTTCATAGTAGTACAATATATAGCACATACATCAGCGTAATCAATAAATAATTATCAAGTATATGCACATTCTCCCGCGGTTATTTGTCCTGATATGCATGCGCACCACTGCCATACTGTGTCCCGCCGTTGGTGTTGGTTTTGCGCGCGCTGTCGCATATAGCATACAGTGTATAGTATATATACTATTAATGTACTATTAATATAAACCGATTTATCATATTAAAAGATACACCGATGGATGATATACCTTACATATGGCGAATGCCTGTGTATGTGCTGAGTATATAGTGATTTAGTAGTCCCAGTACATATGCAATACTAGTATTACATACTAATATGCATAACAATTGATACAGCGATATGGAACCGTCACACAGCGCATGGCGTTCCTAATATTCAATAGGTGTCGCCACTGTGAATCACTGGTTTCGCTGTTGTCCCACCTGCCAACAAGGATGGAGCAGATGTCATTTTGCGCGCTACTACTGTCTGCAAATACAAGCCAAATTTAAATGCAGTGCTGTCGATTATTACGCTAAGGGTGCGGTAACAACAACTTTGAACATTATCGCCACAGCGGCGGACTGAGCAGGCATTGGGCACTATACATCACTCAGCGGGCTTCATTTGCTTGATCCCTCGCCGAATCTCCGACAACCAACAATGCACAGGTCTTCAAACCAATCAACCAGGGGATATCACTGTGGGACCTGATGTCTTTCAAGCACCCATTAAGCGCTACGACATATTCCATCGCGCAAAATAACCGACGATACGGTGACGATCTGTTGTAGCTTAGGTTGTCACCACATAGGTGATGATGGAGCTCGTCCATGAGGTAAATCAAGATGTTCGCACCGCGGGCAATTTGCACGGGAGAAGTATGGAATATAAAAAAAAATGTAATACAGGCTGCTGGGCACACATATACCATGCCGTACCCCTGCCAGCCAGCATGAGAGTAATGGGCGGGTGGCCAGCGACAAGCACTCCGGGAATGAAGGGCGACGCGGACTTGTTCATCGATAACTTACTGCGCCTGCTACTAAGTAATATATACTGCATGTATTTGTATCATTATTTCATTTGTTGCTTTATTTGCCCACACCGCCGCATCACTTAACGCAAAATCCGTTAATCCGGTCCTGTATATACTAGTCGCCCGCCATTTGATGGCCTTCTCATCACAGGGTTTATAGCTATTGAGTTTCAATACCATTCGACCACGCTCAGAATGGCCCATCTTGCAACCCATGATGCTGGAGTACTACTGCCGCTGCCATATTGCAGCAGGCGCCCTGGGCGCTACGCCTAACAATGCACGTTGGAGTAGCTGTTTCATCAATTAACCCGACGATGGCAGGAGGTATGGTGGACACCAAACAAGTCTGTCACCGCAGCGCGCGTGTACTCACCCGCCATACTCGGATGATCGCCCTCCACTGAGTCATCAGCTGACAACACTTGACTCAACAAGTGGACCTTTCTACGATATCACGCCAACATTGAACGGACCCCGATTGAACGCACCTGAGCCAATAACCACCGCGCCCCCATGAAAAGTCAAACAGCATCCGTATGCAAGATGCTATCCTGAATCGAGGTGCGAGATGACTGAAATATACTTGTCCTTGTCTTTCAAAAAAAGGCAAATTATCAAGACATTTTCTATTCCTTTTCAATTTCTGTTCTATTTGCCGCACTTGCACCATTTTCTCTTCATACACTGGGGTTGCTTGCTCTGCCGCAGGGAAGGTAGAATTTGCTGGGTTAAAATTGACACGCCACACGCGTTAAAAATTTCGCTTGACATCTCCCTCGCATCATCGGCCTCATGAAGAAACCATACAGGATCACTCTACTCACTGCAACGGCTGCCGGGGCAATCTTAACGGTGCAGTTGGGCACTGACGTCGCCGTGCTCACCAGGCGCATGCAGCACAGCAGCCACCGATGCTGCAAAGCATGTCGGCATCTCGTTCGATGGCAGTGATTAAATGAGATATATTGTCATGTTGTTATTGGAAATAAACAATGGACAGTTCAGCAAGTCATCCAAGTGTAGTAGGGGTAGTGCTAGTCGGGATTGTCAATTCTCACTGCCGGCTCCGCGCTTGAACACTGGCTGCACTCGAAAAGCCATTTTTATCCGTATTATTATGTCATTCGCGTGAGCGCATGCTACAGCTAGTGCTGGCTCTAAATCAGCAGCCTCACGGCGCATCGGCACCAGATCAAGCGGACTGTCACCGCGAGCCGCCGGCGGGCGCAGATGTGGGCGGCGTGGAGACTGCGCTAGCAGGAATCGGGGCGGCAGCGGCGGCGGTGCCTGCGGCGGGGCGGCATGCAAACGGGCGGCCGCAAATGAATACTCTTGACGGCAGGATAGGAATGAATGGCGGAGGGCTGGTTACATAATAATGAAGGAAAAAGAATGGAGCGAGGAATGGGCTAGGGTTTTAGGGCTTTAGGGTTTTAGGGCCCTAGAACAACACCCCCCCTCCCCCTGCACGTATCCCATGCGCTTGGCTGGCTGCTTGCGGTGTGGCGGCTCGCGGCTGTTGGCCCGGCTGGGCGCCGGCGGGCGGGTCAAGCAGCGCTGCGCGCAGCGCTGTACGAGTCGGTGAGGACGGTGATGGCGCTCACGCCGCCGCCGCTCTCGGCGGCCTTGCCCTCACCGGCGGGCGTGCCGTCCTTTGGGTCGGAGAAGTGCTGCGCGAGGGCCGCCATCCACTGCTGCTGCGCCGGGCTGCGGGGCTCGATGGAGGTGGAGCGCGTGGGACCCCGGATGGTGGTCAGCGGCCGGCGCTGCGCGTCCTCGCCCGCCTCCACGCCCGTCACCGCCAGCGAGCCCTTGAACTTGGTCACTGCCGCCCACTCCAGCCTCGACATGTCCTGAAGGGGGAGCGAGTGGGAGAAGGGGCGCTGTCAGGCGCCGACGCGCCGCCCAAATGAAATCAAGGAATATATATATATATATATATATATATATATATGTATATATGATGGTATATATAGATATGCACGCTCGCGGAGAAGTTAATTATTATCTTTTCTGAACAAAACATAAGACTGGAAAACGCAACAGAGAAACCTAAAACGACCAAGCATTAATATAATGTAATATCGATTCCATTCATTTCAATATGGGGCTACTACTACCGGTACCGCCTAAAAATTCTACCAGATAAAATTTACTTCGGTACTGTAGTAAGCAAAATCGCGGAATTGTGGTCCTTTCCCAAAAAAATAAATACGGAAGCATATGAGTGATACAGCTTTACATTATCACTCTGAAAGGATGAGGTGTACAGGTAGGCGCACCTCCGAGAGCCGGACGACGCGGGTGTACTCCTTGCCGTTGCGGCCGCGCTTGGTGCAGACGACACCCATGCGCAGCATGGACGCCTCGGTCGCGTGCAACTTGGCCTCCGTCTGCTTCTCCGACTCCGCCAGCGCATCGCAGCGCTGCTGGCGCTCTTGGAACAGCGCGTCCTCCAGCTCATCGCGCTGCTTCTTTAGCTCGTTCTGCTTCAAGTCGGCCGACTTCAGGTTGCGCTCGAGCTGCGCCACTATCGACGCCTTCTCCCGAAGCTGCGCCTGCATTTCCGCCAGCTCCGCCTTCCGGGTGGAGGGCTGTGTGCCGAGACGGGCAAGCACCGGGTCTCAGCATCGGCTGCACGTCTAAGGCTCGGCGGGGTTAAAGGGGAGGAGGGCTGGGGCGGAACTCTCACCCTGGCGGAGGGCATATCGGAAACGCGGCCACTGCTGCCACGCTGGAAGGGGGAAGTCGGCAGGGAGCTGCGCACGTTGACGAGTTCGCCGTCTGCACAGTGGTGTAAAAGCAGAAGTGAGCCCGGGTCAGTGAAGACGTGGCTTCTCCATGTGATACTAAAGTTACTCATATTGCCAGATATAATATCGCAGTCGGATATCCCGATTGATCAACAGTCCATTGGCAGGGCCGACGGACCTTCGTCGTCGCTCTCGATGACCACGGGGTCCGTCTGCGCTGTCGCCGCGCGCTGCTTGCTCAGGCGAGCCTCCTCCTCGGCGTACATGTCGTGCAGCGCCGCCTCGGCGTCGGCGCGCCGCCGCATCTCCAGCTCCAGCTGCGTGTGCACCGCGCCGCTGGTCTCCTTCGCGGCGCGAGCCTGGTCGCGGGCAGCGGCGGTGGACGCCGACGCCGCCACCACCGCCGCCTTGGCGTCTGCCAGCTGGCGCTCCAGCCGCACGTTCTCCAGGCGCACCTCGTCGTGGGCTGCCTGTGGGGGGAGCGGGGTCGGAAAATCAGGGTTTTCTCGGCAGGTCGCACGTCCGCGCTCTTTCTCTCGACGAACACCCTCTAGGACCACCGCTCGTCCCCATTAATACAAGTACGAACACCGAGTCGGTACTGGTGAGCGAGTGTGTGTCGTGTGTGTCGGACAGCGAGTTCTTTGTTTTCTCTCAGCAGGTCGCACGTCCGCGCTCCTCTCGACAAACACACGCTCAGACCACTGCTCGTCCCTTTAATAATCAAGTACGGACACCAGTCGGTACTGCCGAGTCGGTACTGGTGAGCGAGACGATACGCTTTCGGCGGCCAGTATCTAACGGGCGATGCGGCGACCAGCCAGGCGACACTCGTGCGCATGCGGAGAGGGCGTACCATCGTTTTTTTCAGGGCCGACTCCTTGGCCGACAGCTTCCGCATGGCCTCGCGGCTCTCCGCCTCGGCGGCCTGCCGTCCGGCGGCCTCCTCCTGCAGCAGGCGCCGCAGCTCCTGGACCTGCGCGCCCGCGCTGCGCGCGGCGCGGCTGCTCTCCTCCGCCTTGCGCGCCTCCGCCTGCAGCGAGTGCCTGAGCTGCGCGAGCTCCACCTGGCTGCGCATCGCGACGTCGCTCTCGAACTGGCTCGACAGCGACTTGGCCAGCTCTTTGGGGTCCATGTCCACCGTGCTCTCGTGAAGGATGGGCCGGGTCTCCACGCGCATCGCACGGCTGGCAAACTCCAGCGTCGACAGGCTCTCGCTGATGTGCACCGGCTCGGGCGCGACGCACACGATCATGGCGCAGCGGCTGTTGCCGCCGATGCTGCTCTCCAGCAGCCGCGTGAGCGCCGAGTCGCGGAAGGGCACGTGGCTCTGTCGCGATGCGAGCGACTGGATCACGTTGCCAAGCATCAGCAGGCTGGTGTTGATGTTGATGGCCTCCTTCAGGCGCTTATCCTGCGCGGCGCTCTTCTTGATGCGCTCGCTGCCCGCGAGGTCCACCACCGTGAGCTTCCCCTCCGTCTGCCGCACCTTCACGCTGCTCGCGACGGCGGCGGTCACGCTACCGTCCTTACCGATCAGAGCAGCGGGCACCTCCTGCCGCACAATCTGCAAGCAGCCCCGCGCTCTCATCTTAGCCGCCGCCGCCGCTGCCCAGCGGTACACCAAAGCAACCTATCAATCCCATGCTGCCCGCCCGCCGGCCTTCTCCCCAGCCCGGCCTCACCTTGAGCGTGACAACGCAGTGCGAGCGCGACGAGTGCTTGTTCATTTTGGTCTCAGCGTAGACAAGCCGCTTGCGCGCCTCGGTGATGTGCTCGAGCAGCTTGGCGGCGCTGTCCACATCCCGCCAGGCCATGCCCTCTACCACCCAGCCGCCGCAAGTGATGTCCTGCTTGACCTGACATGACAGGAAGCAACCGTGAGACAATGCCCCCCCCCCCCCCCGCGGCACCCAAATGGGGGTGTATCACTGGGCGTTCCCTGCCAGCCCGCCACGGCTCGCTCACCTTGAGACCATGGTTATCCGGGCACAGCAGGTCGTCCACCTGCTCGTTGTAGATCTGTACCATGCCCACGCTCACCTCGTACCTGCAGGGCGGGGCAGGCGATGAGTATACCATGCCATGCTATCAACCGGCAGCAGTACAATTCCTGGACGAAGTTATATGGCAGAGGGGGTAATGAAAATATTGTAAATCACAATGCAAAAAACATGGAGGAGAGCCACATGACTGATGATGCCTGCACATCTAGGTATTGCATTTCATCTTATTGCATATCAAAACAATGCCACCAATGAGAGCAGTGATCTGATGTAGCGACTCAGGTACAAGGGAGGGTTACAAACGATACCACCAGAAAGAATCCTTGCATGCCATGGATAATGGCGCAGCAGGCGATAGGCATGTCGGGGGGGGGGGGAGGGGAGGGGGGGGGGGCTCACTTGGCAAACGCGTCGGCGGCGGTCTGGATGAAGAGGTCCGCAGCGAGGCGCGGCACGAGACCGGCCTTGCAGAGGTCGCCTCGCTGGCCGGGGTGCAGCAGCGTGTGCGTCTTGCCGCTGCCCGTCTGGCCGTACGCCATGATGCAGCCGTGGTAGCCGCACAGCGCCTCGCGCAGCACGGGGCGCGCCACCGTGGTGTACACGTCCGCCTGCTCCGAGGGGCCTGGGGGGCAGCCAGGGAGGACGAGCTCCGTGTCAGCCGCTACATCCCTCTGCTAGGGTCTATCTGCCTGCTTGTGGAGAACGGGGGCGCGGGGAGAGCGCAGGGCCGCACCATCAAAGACGCCATCAAACTTGAACTCGCGAGCTTCCCTGGTGGGGCTGCGCAGCGTGTCACCGATCTCTCCAATGCGCACCTGGCCGAAGGATTGTCCAGGTCAGATGGCAGGACGGGCAGGTTGGGTATGTTGACAGGCAGCGGCAGTTGGGAGGGGGGGAGGAGGGGGGTGTGCAGGCCAACCTTGTGGCTCTCCGGAAGCGCGAGCAGCTCGAGCTTGGGGCCTCGCGGGGTGGCCGAGGGCGAGCCCGGCGCCAGAGTGGGGCTGGCGTTGGCGGCGCCATCCTCAAGGAAGGGGCGGCAGCGCGCGTACACCAGGACGCGGTCTGAGCACGGGAAAGAGCGAAGGGACATGCGAGAGTGGCAAGGGTCAGCCACACTACCTGATGAGCAGCGACTGTGGAATGCCGTATGGATAAATTATCATTGCTTGATGTATGGATTCCCGCTACTTGCTGAAAGGTCGCTCTCTCTCTCTCTCTCTCTCTCAAAATTCCTGTACCGAGGCAGACTTCTCCTACTCGGTGTCAAGCGCTTACCTTAGACCCCGCAGCAGCTCTAAAAGGTGTGCACATTACCGACGCAATTGCCGACTTAAGCGAAGAGACAGCGAGAATTTAGTTGATATTTCAAAGCCGGCCCGTCCATCGGCGATACTTCTTATTGCCAATCACGAGTCGTGATGCGACGGGCGAGGGCCGCACCAGGCAGCGCCTCTGTGACGTCGTCGCCCGCAGGCTGCAGCTCCGGCTCGTCGAGGGGGCGCGGTGAGCGGCGCGCCGGCGAGCCCCGCCGCGCGGAGGGCGCCTGCAGGCGCGAGGGCTCTGGCCCTCCCCGGCTCGGCGACCCCGTCGCCAGGCGGCTCATCCTGGCTTCGCTGCCTTGACGTAGCCTGCTCGGCCGCGGCGGCGACAGCGGGCGGGAAAGGGCTGCCATCAGTGGCGGCCGGCCGGGACGGACGGCGTGGCCTCCCGTTGGGTACCCCCCCCCCCCCCCCCCTTCACGCGGTTGAGGGCAGTGCTTTCTGGGGGTTTCTGTCCCGGTTGGGCTGCAGTACCCAGCAACGGTCTCCCTCCTACAGACGCAACCCGGTGCCAAGATTCTCCAGTATAGAGGTGAACTAACATACCAGAGACAGCCCAGATCATGGAACAGGGATAGCTTGACCCGCACGCCCACTCTGCGACGATACGGCCGCAGCAACAGCCCGTTCGGCTGAGGGCCAGCTGAGAAGTGCCGCCAGCAGTTGGGCAATACCAGTAGAGGTGTAGGTTGCGAGTCGCTTTAATTAACGGTACGAACTGCCCGGAACTGCGAGAAATACTGCCCGAAATACTCCGCAAATCTGCGAGTCGATGTTGGCAGGATGACGAAGCAGCGCAGGCGGGAGGGGCGAGCAGCAAATGGCTGCGTAAAACAGGATCTTCACCCGGGCCACTACCCGCCGCAGAGACTCTGGCTCCAGTGCGCTGCCCTAACAGTGCAACGATTGCTCATGTGCCGGCAGGCCATGGCGCGAGCCACCGCCTCGACTTGATATTCGGCATCATCACGCAAACATCTTTCGCGACGTCTTCCGAGTATTCGTTACCACGGGGGGAAAGAGGATTACGCGCAGGAATGAAATACAGGGCTAATCTATGGCAATGAAGGGACAGCGGTAAGCCGGACGACGAGGAGCGACCGGGCGGACCGACACCCAACGAGGCCAACGCAGGGCAGTGCGGCAGGCAGTCCCCGGCCGCAACATCGCCCACTTCGCTGGCCTACACCCGGGAGGCCGCTGCGGCTACTTGGTCAAGCCCCGCAGCCAGCATCGGCAGCCCGATGGTACCGGTACTGCGCCCCTCAGGTATGCTTAGTTCGTACCGCGCTAAACCGCGCGGGCAGCTGTCGTGACCTAGGCGTGCCGTTTGAGGGCGTAGCACGCAGGCGTTTACCGGATGTGACGACTAGCAGCAAGCCTTCACTCTTTCCGGAGACGGCGGCGAGCTTGTGTCCGTGGGGAGCGAGCGACAAGGTTGGCACCGAACTGACGCAATGGAGAGCCGGCGACGGCGGTTGAAGTCGTCGCGTCGACCCGTTGGTACCACGTACCGGTACTGGCGCATAGGCCAGGGTACGGGTACCCTGTACCGTTGGTGGGCGCCTTGCCTGCTGCCGTTCCGCGCTGGCGGACGCTGCAGGTTATTATCCTTCATACCGGAAACTACTGTACTGGTATCTGTACCTCTGAAATGAACATTCGGGCCCCTCCACCCTGTTCACTGTCAAGGGTCGTAGATCATTATGGGCGTCCATCAAGTAAAGTACTGACACACTTGTTTATGCCCTCTCTCCCCCGTTCACTATGGGGGTAGCGACTAGGTTCATTTAGGGTGGGTTCATAAAGAGGCCGCAGGCGCCCCGCGTGCGCGATGATGCGATGACGCGCCGCCGTCAACCGCCGTCTGCACTACAGGTATCAGTAGTCGCTACATGTCTTGGTGACTACCGGGCTCACCACTCATGAGAGGCCGTATGTGGCCGGCCGTTACGTTGTTACGATTAAGATTCCAACAGCATCGCAGTTGTGCATTCAATTCATCCCGACTATTCACGAGAATCGATACCATGATTGTCATTATTTTAAAATTACGCGCGTATGCTTCTAATTATCGGGCGGAGTGCGTGCATCATGCGCTGGCGGTTCCTATTAATACTCTACATATACGGTAATATTAGTATTATCACTATTAAGTAAAGTAAAAAACTTCCCACCCACCCACCGCCGCCTGGGCGGGCCCGACAACCGTCCTCGGCCCTCGGAATCGCGGGCCCTTCCTCCGCCTCCACCCCCGGCTGGGGATGGGGGCGGGGATCGTGCACGGGTGGCGCCTTGGTAGCCTTGGCCCCGCCCGTGCTACCACTGCCGCGGAGGAGCAGTGTGAGCTGGACACCGGCGGGCGGGCCCGACAACCGTCCTCGGCCCTCGGAATCGCGGGCCCTTCCTCCGCCTCCACCCCCGGCTGGGGATGGGGGCGGGGATCGTGCACGGGTGGCGCCTTGGTAGCCTTGGCCCCGCCCGTGCTACCACTGCCGCGGAGGAGCAGTGTGAGCTGGACACCGGCGTCTTACGTCGTTGCTGGTCCGGTCAAGTCCATCTTCGCTGTTCTTTGAGCACCCTCTCCCTTCCTGTCTTGTCGGCGCCTCCACATTACATTCGGCCTAGTGCCGCTATTGGAGTGGCCCGGGATGTTGTGCTGGGAAGGGAGTTCTACGTTCGGCGGAAGGGGACGCGACCGAGCTGGCGGCGGATCTGGCGCAAGGCGGAACAACGTGCGCTGGACACCGGCGTCTTACGTCGTTGCCGGTCCGGTCAAGTCCATGTTCGCTGTTCTTTGAGCACCCTCTCCCTTCCTGTCTTGTCGGCGCCTCCACATTACATTCGGCCTAGTGCCGCTATTGGAGTGGCCCGGGATGTTGTGCTGGGAAGGGAGTTCTACGTTCGGCGGAAGGGGACGCGACCGAGCTGGCGGCGGATCTGGCGCTGGGCGGAACAAAGCGCGCTGGACACCGGCGTCTTACGTCGTTGCTGGCCCGGTCGGCTCTGCATTCCCTACTCGTTGAGCACCCTCTCCCTTCATGTCCTGTTGGCGCCTCCACGTCACATTCGGCTCAGCGCCGCTATTGGAGTGGCCCGGGATGTTGTGCTGGGGAAGGCGTTCTACGTTTGGCGGAAAAGGACGCGACCGAGCTGGCGGCGCATCTGGCGTTGGGTGGCCTGCGTCTGTTGCACGCCCGTGGCGCCCCGTTCTGGGTTGGACCCCCCCACTTCCGCTCCTTGCTGCGAGACCTCAACTTCGAAGCTCCTTTCATGTCGGCGCCTTCACATTACATTTGGCCTAGTGCCGCTATTGAAGTGGCCCGGGATTGTGTGTTGGGGAGAGCGTCCCTACTGCGTGGAGCGGCGGCTGGCTGGTGGCGATGCCTGGTCGGAGGCTACCATGGCGGTTCCCGCCTCTGTTGGCCCGTAGCTGGATTTCCTTCTGGATTTCTGTGTGGATTTCTTGAATGTTGCGTCTAGCTCATGTAATCACAGTAAAGTTCGCCCCGGGACGTCGGCCGAAGCCGCCCCATCACTTGACCTCTTGCGCCAATTGCAGTCGTAGGTCTGTCATAGCCCGTAGACCATTGCCTCATTCGAACCCCGAAGGACTAAGGATGAATGCATTAACTGGGGAAACCCATGACACGCCGGGACGAAATTGCCGAAAATGCATCGGCCAGGATCCGATCCCCGCACCTCTCGCGTACGAGACGACCGCTCAACCGAGCGGACAAGGGATGTATCACTATTACCGCTACTATTTTACAATAAGAAACGCCGGGCCTGCCGAAGAATGCGAGATGTGTTACAGGTTATGAGATCGGAAATTTGCAGGCAAACACGCCTACATAGAGGGGGGTTGGGCGTGTTGTGGTGCGCTTGATGGAGCGTGCCACAGCAAAGGAGCGTGGAGCGGTCGGTCGCCGTGGAGGCAGGTGGTAGTCTTGACCGGCCCCCGTAAATATGCGTACGAACACGCGCGCTACGCGGGCGCGGCGCCATGACTATATCCCAAACAATTAGAGAAATCACATAGACTAGTTCCGAACATTTCACGAAGAGTATTTTGCTTGACGCGACTAGAGAATGCCGGGCGCAGCACGCCACGGGCGGGGGGCACGGGCGGAAATATTGAAGGCGGCGACATGCAAGAGGGGTGCGCCAACATGAAGATGGTCGCCATTTCGGCCAGGAACGAACAATTCGTGGCATGGAGCGAGTGCATGTCGGAGCACATCTCCGAGAGGAGCGTGGAGGAGAAAGTGCTACACCCTCTCCATACTATAATCTAGCGGGGAACAATTAATGACGATGGTTGATTGGGCGGGCATCACTGGACTCCAGTTTGGAGACAAGATTGCCGTTGATATTCCATGGGGGTTACAACACTAGGTACGTACGCAACACCATGCAGCGTCGGCGGGAGAGGCGCAAGGCGTCGACGGCCTCGCGCCGCGGTTCACGCTAGCGAGCATTGTAGCGGGGCATGAGGGCGTTTTTGGACGCTACGAAGCGGTCAATGGCGCCCCACTAAGCAACGATCATTGAGGCGAATCGGCGCGGGTGATCCGCAAGTCACTCGTCGAAACGGAATCCGCCTAACCGCGCCTAACGACTATTAGGCGCGAGTAGTCGCCTGTATATATAGCACCTAATCCCCGCCTAATGTTAGGCGTCACAGTACTTTAAAACAGGCGGGAAGGATGGGTACGGCAGCGGAGCCCTGTATCAAAGTACTATAGCGAGTAGCGGGTAGTCACGAGTGCACAAAGTACGACACTAGTACATGAGTCACTGTACTTTACGGGCATCACCGCCCTTCATATATAGGCGCGCGACTATCACGGGCAGGCGCGGAAAATACCCCCGTGATGATGACGAGCAGGCAGGACAGTACCATGCATACTGGTCGATACACAACAAAGATTGCAAAAATGCATTGCACGGTAGTCGCGGTTGGTTCGGTGATCTAATGAAGCGGAGGTGCCAGGCTGGATCAGCGGCCAATGAGCGTCGAGCTTCGGGGTGCGATTAGGCAGGCATAGGCGCGCCTACTCCTAGCTGTCAAATTTGGCATTTGGCCACGGGTCCCATTATAACTGCTTGCACCTCGCCCACTTCCTTTTGCTGCTGCCCCCAACATCCACCCACAATGCATAGCGACTAACCTATGGAAGATACAAATTATCTCAACAGCGCGCAACTAACAGTCATGCGCCCGAAATCGCGTCCGCGAGTCGCCAATGGGCGAATACGGATACATCAATGTGCCGTCCTACATGTCATCTCGATGGCACCAAACTAACTAACAACCCATCGCCTTATGTTCATGTCAACCTGCAGTTAATATGTGCACCGACAGCACATGCAGACATGCCATGGCCGTGCTATTTTACAATGCTGAATGAGCGCTGCCGTGAGCCCTCTCACCTCTGGCTGGCCCTGTAATGCACGCTCGTCGCTGTGAGGCAAGGTATGTGCGTAGCGTGTGAGAGAGCCTTTGTCGTTTTTTACATGAAACAACAATGTCATGCCGAAATTTGAAATTTGAAGTTTCTTACAGCTTTATCCCTGCTCAGTCTTTGATGCTGAACGTGCCGGTTGTCTTACGGCCCGGAGGCACGAACCCGCATAAGTTCCACTGATTTAATAGTGCGTAGCGTGCAACACTCTGAAGGCCGGGATCATACCGAAGTCTTAGTGGCATGTAACAATTAGTTCATTTTGAGCTAGGAGCCGGGAGTATTCATACTTCCAACGTAGTTGACATATGAAATTACAAAGGCAGGGTTGGATGTAGCACTGATCATCAACTATTATCCCATCCACACACCTCTGACATGCTCCCCTAGGCATTAATGGTCCGGATGTCATCACACACAAAGCGCGCGTGCACACACACACACACACACACACACACACACACACACACACACACACACACACTTTATTTCACACACATTTGCGGCACACTCATTGTCAGATTCGGTGTCATTCCCGATTAGGACGCCGCGTCACGTACGCACGTCGGCGGTAGCAGAGCGATTCATAACAATTTGCAATTCCGATTATTTGCACAGCACAGCATCGGTGGCATGCTGCCATAGGGGTACTCGGTGCCATCACTGTAGGTTGTCCAAGTTCCCAATGGAGGTCGAATGGGCGGTATACCGCCTTTATTTTGTCGGCCGTATATATCAAGTCGCGGGTTCAGTCCGCGACTCCGCGTGCATTGAAATTTGCCACGGTGGCGGCGACGGCAAATGGGCTAATGGCACTGTCAGCTTTTAATCCTTATAAATCCGTGTGCCTACATACCGTGTGATGACACGCACTCGTGCTTGTGCATCCGCTTCCAGTGATGCTTCTGGCACTCCTCGTCGTAGCACCGCGTAGCCATGCAGCGCGCGCACAGCTTCATGATCACTGCTGCGGCGGGGCTCTATTTCCCTGCATTCGTTGCACGCGAAAAACAACCATCCATCATCAGCTGGCTCCACTGTGTAGCCTGAGGAATGTCGCTGCCCTTCCTTGCGCCCTTGAACCTATCCTGAATACACCGGATCGCACAAGGGGGCGTCGCGGGCCAGCAATATCGGCGCCGGCTCAGTCAAACGCATAATAATGTCGCGGGCAGCGGTTTCTTGGAAGGTAAGCTGCATGCCGGTTTAGCATGGACGGGGAGTTAGCGATGCGGCCGGCGGTGCCCGCGCCGCACTCGCACGGCCATGACCCAGCGGCCAATATCTGCGGCTGCGTGTACAATGTCGCGTACGGCAGCATCTGAGGTCGTGGCGGGCTGCCGAGGCCTCGTGCTCGGGCGTGGTCAGCGGCACGAAGATGGGTCCAAAGACCTATGACTGCCCACTTTGGTAGTTATCCGCCAGGCACTCGTAGCGATGTGGTAGGCGGTATTGCGCTCCCCGCCCCCGCCGGCCCTCGCTGCTGATGCCTGGTATTCCTGGTCCATTGCAAGCTCCTGCCACCGCTTGATGTCCTTTTACGATGGCCGCACTGAATTCGCTACCTTCAAGCGTTCGTTTTTCATGCTGCCTTTCTTCTTTCGAAGTATTCGTCGTTTCCCCGCTAGTATCGCAAGCTGTGTGCGAGATCTGGCCCAGTCTCCCGGGCGATGGTTTGTCGAGCTTGTCTGGCCTGGCTGGTGGGCGAACGCTGCCATTAAATATTCTCGGCTCAGGAGTATCCCTGGCGATACGTCCTGGAGGTACTCGACGGCAAAACCAGCAGCGGCAAGCGCTGGCACGGTACAGTGTAGCGTCGATGTATAGTCGCACCTTTTGGACAGTGTTTGCCTTGCTCGTGCATGCCGCCGGATTTTAAATTCTAAAGGCGTTTTCTGCTGTGCTTCAATGTTGCCGAGGCTATCCCTACTATCACCGATATACAGGGAGCTCACCGTCTTGACCAGGCAGCAAGGTATGGGAGTGAATGCCAATAATCATTGAGAAGGTCATCGTAGTTGACACCCATGCCAGGTGTTGATGGAAGCTATGTTGCGGTGACATCTTGATGCATGTAAATATAAAAAGTACCGCGTTGACGCATGCTGACTCACATACACGCGCAATGGTGACTACACAAATGAGGTACACGCACTTCACCACATACAATGGCTACATCATCGATATTATAAACGTCCAGGCAGTACGATAGCGCGCTTCGGCGCTTGATGTTTCTCGATATATACTGCACCACATTTGTCCATTGGGGAAACACACCACCACTGCTAACAATATCATTACTAAAAGTCGCAGATTATTCTGCTCCTTAGGCACCTGGTTCCGACTTCTTCAATTTGTGGTGTGTCTAGCAGGCAAGGGATGTAACAGGGCGGCGCCCATGTCAGCACACCATTGCGGACATCGGTTTCCAAGCAATTGCACGGTCGTCCCCAGGGTCATTCTGGGCCATTATTGGGTCATTGACATAACAAGGGCAATTCTTTTGTGTACATGACTACATGGCAGCGGACAGAGGTGTCTTGAGTGCCACCTAAATAAGGAAGCTAGGAAAGGCGGCATCCGCCAGCAGCAACGGATGTTGGGCAACTTGTAGTTGAATGTCTAGATAAAGCGGGCACAGTGGCACCACTCCCGGGGCGGCTCATGCCTGCAGTCCGCGCTGCTGTAGCCGACTGTTCAGGTCCGTCATGACCGCATCCATCTGTGGCGCGCCGCCGGCGCCTCCCTGCCTGGGCGACATCACCGCCTTGGTGACGGCCTCAGACAGCGCGTCGATCTGGTCGCTGAACTGCCGCACGGAGTCGCCCTCCTCAAAGCTCAGCTTCATAGACGTCTTGGGGGATATCTGGCAAACATCAGGCAAGCGGCAAGCGCTCAACGCTCCATGCAACATATGGCGGCCCGCAGATCCGTATGGGACCGTTCCTGATGATTTTTCACTCTGTGTTGCAGTCTTTAATCTGGGAAGTTATAAAACAAATGCGGCCAAGCACGCAAGAACATCAAGCCCCACATGATGGAATGTGGTTTCATTATCCTTCTCACCATAGAAATTGTGTGGGTGGTTGCGCGTGTGTGTGTGGGTGTGAGTGTGTGTGTGTACTGACCTGTAGCAGCAGTGCTAATATGTGTTAAGGGTTTATAATAGTAGACAGAGTTCATCGGCTGCAGAGGAAGCTAGTTCTTACTTGATATCATATGAATAACTGCGACCTAGCGCCAGTTGTTACTATGTGTTAAGGAATCATTTTATACATGTGTACATACAATGGGGAGCTAGAGATGATGTATGAACTGTTTTCGTCGAATATATTATCGCAATAACCACGTATTGCACGCGAAAGGAGTATGTTATTCATATCCGGCCCCCCGATAACATGTTTTTTTGTGTATGCGCGGCGTGGCGACGACTCGGCGGGGTAGTGCATGTTCGCATACTCGTATTGTCCGCCGGTACCGTCCATAGACCTCTAGTCGGAGTTCATCGGCTGCAAAAGAAGCTAATTCTTAGTTGATGTCATATGAATAACCGCAACATAGCGCCAAGTTGCATGCCACATGTGCAGTATCCACTCGGGCAGTATGATCAGCTACATATTTGCCCTGGTGGATTTCATCTTACTATCTACTAGTACCGGAACCAGCGGTGGAGAGATGTCTGCTTTGCAAACAACGCCCGTGCGCGATATTCCTGCGTTCGCCTACTACCATCTAGTGGAATAGCAAGCTTATTTGAATTATGCATCGACATCGCATCGCGCTGGGGGGTGCGCCAGTGCGCCCGCACGCACGGCCCCGGTAGCATAGAGAATGGCCCCGGCTCGGCGCAAGCTCACCATCTGCTCATGAGCCATCACGCGCTGCTCGATGTTGCTCAGCCGCTGCTCGATGCCTCCGCGCAGCGCCTCCATCTCGGACCTGATCTGCTGCGACAGCAGCGCCGCCAGCGCGGCGGTGTCGATGCCGCCCGCTGCTGTAGGAGACACACACAGCCACTCGGCACGATCAGCCAGTCCAACAGCACACAGTTCGGAGGCACGCCACTATAAAGTTGGCGCATTGTTGCACAATGTTATAACCCCGCGCACTGGTGTTCCGTACACATTCATCGTTATCAAACATATATATTTGCATGCACACATGCATATATCCCCGTGCTTACACCTACATCTACACCTACATGTACACATGTACCTGTAACACCTAGAATACTACATACTATTACATGATATGGGTGTTATATTGATATATATTATTGTAGGTATAATAATACTTATATCATACTCATACATGCGTAAAGCTGTAGTGTGCGGGCGGAAGTGGTTGGCCACGTGTTCCTACTGCCCACCTGGAGCGGCCGGCGCAGCGGCCGGGCCGGGCGCCTCAGGAGCCTTGACCTCCCGCGCCGCCTCGTACTTGTCGGGCGACATCTTCTCGTACTGCGCCCGCGCCCGCTGCTTCTGCTTGCTGCCGCCCTGCTTCGACTTGACCGCCGGCGTCACATTGTACCGCGGCTCGTCCTCCCCAAACTCCTGCGGCTCCCCCTCCAGCGGCTCCACGCCCATCATGCGCACCACATCCGCGAAGCTCTTCTTCACTTCGAAGGCCACCAGCGCGAGACACTCCAGGAAGGAGGGGTACGTCAGGTTGCGCACGCGCCAGTTGTACTTGTTGGCCTGCGACCATCAAATCATAAAAGGGCACACAGGTGTTCAATCAACACATGCCGCACCAAAGTCTCCGAGTAAATGTTATGGGATGTATACGTATACGGGTAAATAGGCGTATACATATACACAATTTGAATAGAAAACTACATACACATATACCTGTACACATATGCACATATACCGGTATGCATAACATGCACAGATCTAGATAGATCTAGATAGATAGATATAGAGACATTTATATGGATATATATACAGATATAAATATATATTATACACCATACACCATACATACTCATACGCATGCACATATGCATATTATACATACATATATGCATATACATACACGCATGTACAAATACATATGATACACCTATTTGCTGAACCTTCATTCATGATATAGAAACTTTGACATAAAGCACCCCGGGAGTCCTATAGTGTGTTTTCGGCAAGAAACGGCCACACCGCCACTCATATTTCCCGGCAGCGCACCTTTGCGAAGATGACGTCAATGGAGGTCGGCGACAGCCTCCCCTTGGGCTCGCTGCCCCCCACGCCCGTGTCGTGCATGATGCCCGCGTCGCGCATGAGCTTGCGGAACTGGAAACCGTTCATCTTGGCGGTGTGGCCCTGGCGCGTCGCGCCGTGCCCGTAGCCGAAGGCGCAGAAGCCGGCGAACACCTCCTTCAGCTCCGGGTGGTGCAGGTAGCCGCGCGGCACAGCGGCCTGGAAGGACTCCGGGATCTGCGACGCCCGGCGGCAGATTTGGGACGAATCGGATGTTGTAGAGCACTGCTCGAAAATAAATGAGTGAGAAGGAGTACCGTGACCGGACGTGTATACATAAATGGCGGAGTGTAAACATATAAATGTGCAAATGTGTATATATGTGGGTGTATGAAAATGTAATTGTATATATATAATATATATGTATGTTTCAGTATATGTGTGTGTAATAATAGTGCAAATGTCTATGTATGTTTTTATTTACCCATAGACACATGGATGCGATGACATTTTCTCAGGGACTTGGGTACAGCATCTGTGCCTTGAACACCTGTATGCCCATTGTGGTTCAAGGCTAACCGCAGGTTCACTTAGTTGTAAGAAATGTAAAGCCTCAAAGCTTGCCGCAGGCCAGCAGGTAAAACTGCGGTGGTGTTTGTATCAGCAGATTACACCATTGACACAGCCGCCTGACAACATGCCACAGCAGCTCATTAATCTTTGTGAACCGCGAAACCAAAAACTTGTCCTCTCCCGGAATTTTCCATACTATTGCGGTAAACAATTGTCCTATTCCACCGCGTACGTACCGGGCAGATGGGCGTGTGTTTCAGATCCACGCCCAAGATGCATCCGTGTAGTATTTGTGCACGTTAAGAAAATGGGAAACTGAAGAACGCGCCTCAACATCAGACGAAATAATCAAATATTCATCACGGAGCTTAAAACAGTTATTCGCTGGCAACCCAATCTTGTACAGCATACCTATTATCGTTATTCTGAGTGCATCATAACCCGTACAGAAGGTATTGGTACGTTTCGTCCAAACACGCCGTGTACAACATCGTTCACGTTTTCAACTTTCTAGGTTTAGCCTTATTCCCAATTCGCATATGGGACAGTTCGTATTGATTTCGGACCCTTGGGTCGGTAGGCGTGAAAGTTCGCCTACATGCCGATTATTGCGTACGCTGCGTTCTTCTTCATAAGCACGGCATACTAAGCAAAGGGTCAGAAACGAGGTGGGTGCAGGTTAGGTTTTCCGGTGTTTAGGGAGAGGGGGGGGGGGGGGGGGGGGAGGTGACATACATCCAGCTTCTGGCGGCGGTTGTCCACGCTGCACTTGGCCATCTCCACGGCGAAGTACTCCCCCCACTCGTGCACCGACAGCTTGCCGTCGCGGTTCTTGTCGGCTTTGTTGAACAGAAAGTCGACGTAGCCGGCGCCCTGCGGGAACCATGGGGCAGTGAGTTGGCCAGGAATAAGACCAACCCTGGCAGCACCAGCGACAAGCCCCCCCATCGCCCCCGCCCCCGCTCATCGCATACTGTGCGATCAAATACGATGTGCGGAGCAAACAAATACTGAATAGTTTGGCACCTTTGCGTGATGTATTTGTGATGTATTCTGATTTTCCCCCGTTTTACCGTTTTCGCTCTTTGCAGGGGGTCATGACATTTTTCATCCGCGGGTCGTTTGTGTTTGTACGGTAAATATAATAGTAAGATATCTTACAAGCCAAGTGTATGTTGTGATTGCGGACATGTGGGTCATGCTAACAGGCTGAGTGGGCACAGGGGTGTGGGCGACATCAGCGGTCAAACCTGCGCCTTGGCCTCCTCCAGCAGGCCCGACATCTTGAGGGCGGCGGGGAACTCCTCCCGCTCCAGGTAGTTGCTGCTGTTGCGGTCGCACTTGCGGAAGATCTCGCCCGCCATGGCCTGGGCGCCGCCGCCCACAACGCTGGTCATGATGTCCTTGGTGTCGGACTGGTACTTGCCGCAGTACGTGCCGCGGCGGCCGATGTTGGGCGTCTTGGGGTTGAGCACGCGCTGGTCGCTCACGTTGACATGCGGCTGCGCGGACAGGCAGTGTCTCAGTGGGAATGCGGCATTTGTCTGTGCTGCCGCCCATGCATGAATCCAGGGACCCGTGTGGGCAGGTAGTAGGGTTTTACTTTTGAACATTGTAGGGCTAGCTCTTTATTGGCGTTTTTAGCCTTTTGAAGCTTCTACTATTAACCTGGGCACCAAACCCTACATTCTTAAACCAGTCCTGCAACCTCAAGCCCCCAAAATGATCATCAATCTTTTTGATACTGCATTATCAACCCTAAACGCAGCCCTAAGTGTCTCAGTGGGAATGCGGCATTTGTCTGTGCTGCCGCCCATGCATGAATCCAGGGACCCGTGTGGGCACCTAGTAGGGTTTTACTTTTGAACATTGTAGGGTTAGCTCTTTATTGGCGTTTTTAGCCTTTTGAAGCTTCTACTATTAACCTGGGCACCAAACCCTACAATCTTAAACCACTACTGCAACTCTAAGCCCCCAAAAGATAATCAACCCTAATTATACCGCAATATCAACCCTAACCGTAGCCCCAAGTGTCTCAGTGGGAATGAGGCATGTGTATGTACTGCCGCCCATGCATTAATAAAGGGACCCGCGTGGACACGGAGAAGGGCTTTATTTTAGAACATTGTAGAGTTATCTGTTATTGGCGTTTTGATAATTTTGAAACTCTTACCCTAGTCTAAGAGGGTACCAAACCCTACATTCGTAAACCAGTCCTGCAACCCCAAGCCCCAAAATGATAATCAACCTTATCATACCGCAATATGAACCCTAAGCGTAGCCCTGAGAGTGCATAGTGGCCCGCGTGCACATGGCACGTTGGCGCCAACTGGATTCAACGTGTACAGTAAACAAATATAACCTGATTACGGTCGTCCTGAGAGACGATTATTGCTGTTCCTGTACTTGAGTGGGCACAAGGGCAGAGCTATCTACATATATACAGACGCGTGTATTATTCACCAAAATGTTTACTGTACTTGAGAGCAGCATGCATTTATTAATGATATTGCCGCGCGGATTGGTTTTCCGACTCATTGCTATCACAATGCACAAATGTTTCACGGACTTTGTTTTATCCAGGTATATAACTGTGTGCCGGCCCCCCCGCGCCCCCTTGAGCTATATGCGTGTGCCATTGCCTGGGGCCAATAGCTCCACCCCATGACTGTTTTTTCGAAAGGCTTTACATAGTATGAATTATTGAGTGATCTGGAACTGTTCCCTTTGAGCATATTCTGAGCCTCTGCGCACTTAAGCGGCAGTGAAGAACAGCGAGTTCCGCCGCATGTTTAACAACCTTGACCGAACATGTAGTGACGACATTCCGAGCGGTTTCCATCGAGCGACCGCGACCACCGCAAAATTGCAAAATCATTAAATGAGAAGCGCCAAAGTACAACACAAACCAAACCAGCCTACACTCCATCGCGCCATAATACATAGCACGGTGAAACAAAATAATGAAAAAAATATTACGACACCAACCAACATCGAACGCTGTTGAACACTGATGCGCGAAGGTACTCCAAACATTTAAAATGAGCGATTTTTACTACACGGTAGGGATCGTAATTAGATCGCTTATATGTTCACTCACTACACGCACTTATTGGCCTTGACGAGACTTGTATGGGTACTGTACAAACTACAGGCGCGGTTATTCGCTGCAGTTTGCCGCGGTCTCATGTGCTTTATCGATGGCCGAGGCCGCGTGAAACCCCGAATACACACTTCCACTTATCCACGCTACCTGTAGCCCCCCGGTGAGAAATATCGACACATGATGACGGGAAAAACTAGAAAAGGTGGTTTTATCGATTTTGGTTTCCGGTGAATATTTGGCAGTGTTTATTCAGAAAAAATGAAAATACGCGATGATGAGGGGATGATAAGGATAATGGGGGGCATCAGCAGGAATGCATGTCAAGCTCCAGTAGTGGTTTTCTTTTCGTCCCCGGGACAGGACTGGCAACAGTGAAACCCTCTACGACGGCAGTACAGGTAGTGGTCACCTTGAGAGGGCCGGATCTGGCGGTCGGCTGCGCGGACGCCGGCCTGTACGCGCCCCTGCCGGCGGCGGGTTTGGTGTTCTTCTTGGGCGCCGCGCTCTGCGGCCTGGCGGGCTCCGACTCCGCGGCCGAGCTTGGCACCTTGAAACTCGAGGTGCCCACGACCGGCGCCGCGGCCGGCTCCAAGCTGGCGGCCGCTTCTGCCTCCGCGAGCTCCGGGTTCTGGTTGCGGGCCAGCAGCCTCTGGATGTCGCCCAGCGCGGACTCCCCAACCTGCGCGCCGTCGTGTCGACCCCTCAGCGAAAGGTCGCCCAGCTGCAATCGGCGAATTGATCGACCGCCACATAGCGATAAATTGCGCTACTATTCCAATTAACCCCCTAGAAATAAAACTCCTGGGACAATACCTGAAACTAGGGTTTAATTTGGGGTACAGATTGTTGTCGGTGCAACCCACAATTAAATTCAAAGTCTCGACAGGATCCCTTCTAAAATAAGTGTGATGGCGAGCGGGCCACAAAATGACTTCACAAGTGTGGAATACGCGCATAGCAAGATTGAAACCAAAGTCAAGCCCAAAGCGATGTATAATATGCTGCGACTTTTCAGTTAAACCCACTTCAGAACGAAAAATCGCGGTACGACATCTGAAAATATAGTTCTTGGGGGTACATATTTTGGTAGACGTCACCAACAATGAACTCAAAAGTATGAACACGATCTCTTCTAAACTTACTTAATATTGTGGTGAGCGGATAAATAACTTGAGGGTGTTTTCAACGGCGGTGGAAAAGATTGCCATGCCTGAAGGACTATATATAATTAAGCACCTGGATGTATACTTTTGCATGTGACCTTTGAGTGACATATATACCGATCTCATTCCCAGCCTTCCTTGAATCCCGCGCACCTGCATCAAAGTGCCTGAACAACGCAACCGCAAACCGAACCCCACCCGGGGGGCCCAATTGTATCATCACCACTCTGCAGCCCCTAAAAGTAATCATCAGTGTGCACGCACCCCAGGACGCCCCCGTCCTGTGCACCATTCAGCCATCCACCCGCTGCGCGCAGCTTCGCAGCGGTGGAATACGCGCAAGAGAAGATTGAAAAGCCTATGCCTGAATCAATATTATATTATATACAATTATATATCACATACAATTGAGTACTGCAACCGGGGGCGAAAAAGAACTGCACCCGGGCGTATTTTAGTGCATATGTGACCTTTGAGCTACACACAACGACCTCGTTTACGACCTCCCCGGCATCAAGCGCTCCTGCACCAAAGTAAGCGTATTAAACCGTACCCTGTATCCCCCCTGGTTCCAATCGTATTGTCATTCTTCATCCCCAAACAGTAAGTAATGATCAGTGTGGGCACACCCCAGGATACCCTTGTCCAGTGCATCATTCAGCCACTCAACTGCTGCGGGTAGCCAATGCGCTCGCGTGGCTCATCGTGGCATCGCGGGGTCGCACCTGGCCGCCCAGCACCAGCTCCACGAGGCGCGTGTTGCTCCGCAGCGCGCGCGCAAGGTCGGCCGCGTGCTGCGGCACCGCGACGTCCATCTTGAGGCTCTGCATCGAGCGGTGCGCCCGGATCATCTGGCACGCCACCTTGGAGGACTGCGCGGGGGGCGGGGGGGGGGGGGGGGAGGGGGGCGCGATGAGGCGCAGTTGAAGGCAAGGGGGGCACTGACGCTCGTTGATTCGGGGGACGATGGATTACGGCGGCAGCCGACGCGCCGGATGTAATCCCTATTACCGTACAAACACAAGCAGTCCGCGGACAAATCACGTTTTTGACCCCCGGTCTAAGAGGAATACAAAGCTATTGTAACGGATAGATAAGTTAGAATACAGAACGACCGCATCATGAATGTTTCGACGCGAAGACGCAAAACAATACATTATTTTGGGCCCGCCGAACGTATTTAATTGTTCGGTATTTATAAGGCTTAATTGTGCTTGCATGCAACCTATAAGAAAGGGTTAGTAGCGACTATTTTGTGTTTGTGTGCAGCGCTGATAAGGAAACGGTTCCGCCACTGGCCTTCAATTAGTCTTGCACAATGCTTTGGCGAGTTGCTTGTTGACTATAACGGAGCGTCGCCCACCTAGGGCTTCCCGTCCCTGGGTCGCCGCAGAACGGCCGTCGTAGTGACGCTGCCAGGGTTTCATTGGTGCCAGTCCTCTCCCGGGGTCGACAAAACATGACCGCGGCAAATACATCGCAGACGCCGCCGCTGATTCGGCTGATCCTCATTGCGACCTCGAAACCCTAAGCGGGAGACACTGCTAAAACCCCAATTGTAACTGGCAGGGCAATCAGCGAAACTCGGTGGTTCGGGCAGCAGCTCACCGCGGCGTGCAGCGTCATGCCGCGGATGTCGAGCTGGTAGAGGTGGCCGTGCGTGGTGGCGGCCTCCAGCAGCGTGATGAGCGACTCCTCGCCCGCGCCGTTGCGCTCCAGCAGCAGCTCCTTGAGGCCGGTGGCGCCGTGCGACAGCGACTCCGCGACCGCGTGCATCGCGGCGTCGCCCAGGTTGTTGCGGCCCAGGTTGGCGCGCATCAGCAGCGGCGCGTTGAGCAGCGCAACGCCCAGCGCGATGCCGCCCATGTCGCCGATCTGGCCAGATTGGGCGCGCAGATGGACTCAGCTCGAATAGACTCATTCACATATGAGGCGCCCCACAATTCGGTGCCCCATGACCAATTACCTGCAGGTTACCCATGCACGAGCACAGCCGCTCTGGGCAACTGGGGCTCATTTGCGGTATATATTTATACCACCTGTCTGCGTCTCTGAGTGCCTCCTAGTGTACAATTGTATATAAATGATATATATAGATATATATATATATACATATATATACACACACATATGTATGTATGTACGTATACATATGTTAGGATGTATTTTATCGCTGCAATGTTAATATATATATCATATGATATAATTGTAATAAATATTAACTTATCTACATATATATATATATATATATGTTATGATATGAAATTTTAATGTTATGTTATGATATATATCATATGTTATAACTGTAAAAGATATTTACTTGTTTACATATATGTTGATATATTATAATATCGTAACAAATAATTGTGAAGCAGGTGATTGTTGTCTGGGCATACTTAGTCACTAGTATATCAATTCCCACCATCATGACGGCTCCCAGCTAACGGCTTTCCGGAAAGGTGGCAATCAGAAATGACACCTTGCGACAAGCCGAGAAAAAACACGATGCGCGGATCGCCGTGCAACAGCGGGCTCGGTGGCGGGGATGGTGGCGTCAGGCGGCCACTGCGCTGCGGCCGGTCGTTACGGGCGCGCACCTGGTTGCCCTCCATCTCCAGGATCTCCACGCCCGCGGTGCGGTGAACGCTGCCCTTGCGCGCGCCCGACAGCGCAAAGCCCAGGGCACGCGCGCCATCATCGCCGATGCCGTTGTAGGAGAGGTCCAGGAACTTGAGGTTGACGCCTGGGCGCAGCAGCGGCCCGCGGGGCCAATCCCAACAGGGCGTCGCTCAGCGGCAGCTCATTGTTTTGTCGCCCCCGGGACAGCAGGACTGGCAACAATGAAACCCTTGCGACGTCTCTACGACGGCTGTTGTGGCGGCAATCCAGCTACTGAAAGCCCTGGGTAGGCGACGCTCCGTTATAGTCACCAAGCAAATTACCGCAGCATTCCAGACGCATCGGACTGCAATGATCTGAGGGAACCGCCCCCCCCCCCCCCCCCCCCTCCCCCCCGGTGGCATCCATTGCCTCAATTCCACCTCTTCAATACTGGTCAATACCACCACTTCAATACTGAATATGACCTCCAATTGGACAGAATGCCACAACAATACAATACCTTGAAAGCAATGGAATACTGGATGGCGACGGTGTACCGCACTTCTGATGGGATGACTAGTAAACAAAATGTTTGGCCAGCGGATGGCCAAGTGACACATTCGCACGGCGCGGATTAATAGAGACAATTTACGAGCGTTTAATTAGGACATCTACGCAACTCCATACTGTCAACCATGGGGAACATAAGGAACTCGGTTCCCTCAAGGGCACCCGTGATAATTCAGCAGGTTATTATGCCACAAAGGCATAGCCAAAATACTAGCGGTCTGGCCGCACCGTCAGCTGAGCAACTGGTGTGAATGGCCCATTCAATAGAAAAAGGAGCGAATGCGGAATGGCCCAGTGCAAGAACCAGCTTCCGTGGCAATACGAGTAGAATCGCCAACTCGTCAATAAGGGTCCAGCAAAGCCAGAATTGCGTTACCAGCCCAGCTGCGCACCGGCAGAATATCTAACATGTATTTGAGGGTAGTTTCATTCGGCGCTATATATACCGGGTAATGCGGTGCATCTGCGCTAGCTGTAATTCTTCAGTGCTATACTGGGCTTCGGCGATTTTCAAACGCGGGTGGGTACGAAGGACCCGGGTACCCGCAGTTAATGGGCACCCCTACGGAAAGTACTTAGTAGTAATTGATTTATCGCAATGTGCGTACCTGGGTACGAAGAAGGTTATTACATACTCCTCAGTGATGCGGTAGTAGAATCGGTACAGGTACCAGTACTGTACGTAAGATGCGGGATGAGGGCCGCGCTTTTAAGGGTCTTGTGTTTATCTTTTAGTACTGCTTTTCGCGGTGGATTTGTTACGACTGGCCGTTTTGTAATTCACACCAGTGCGTACGATACCACGCAAGTACTGGTACAGTTACGGATCAATTTGGGAGAAATGCTTTGTACTGCACAAGCAGTACACGGCAGGCGGATGGAGTGACTGCACATCTCCGCGCAAGCCGGCATGGATGTAATGCGACCATTGATGAGACGCTTCGACAGCACAAAACAGGTGGCAGCTCCGTGCGGAGCTGCAGCCAAAGTACAGACGAGCCCCCGATACACTCTTCTCGGTCTCAATGACTACTTGACCCTGGGCCCGGAACTACAGGTGGTGTGTGGGAGGGGGCGGGGCGCACCGTTGGTCACCATGGCGTGGGCGATGGCCGTCGCGCCGCTGCAGCCGATGTTGTTGTGGCACAGCTCCAGGCGCAGCAGCTTGCTCTTGCCGCTCAGGAGGGGCGTCTGCACCAGGCCGCTCACAAACTGCCCGTCCTGCAGGGCACGCGCAGCGCGACAGCGCATCAGACGGGCGGCGGCGGTTGCGGCAGGGACCAGCGCCCGACTGAAGAGAGGGTTTCCGGTGCCGCCGCGCCCAGCATAAGAACCCTTGCTACAATAAGCCTCAAATTGGGCTTGCGCACGAAACTTATGAAAGCATTCGCTGTAGTTCCGCTACCCCCAAAGCCCAAGCGTATTAAGGGATAGAGAATGGGCGTATTTATAGATAGTATGCAATACATACATAGTATATATACATGTGTGATATCAACATATATAATTACAATAATAGAAATAACACATATTACTTACGGTAGCTGCGCTGCAACTATACCTGCAACAGCACAAGTATATGAGTGCCTGTGCGTTATTATTAATATCATTTTTCGTCAGCAGCGTCACCAGTACCGGTATTTCGGGCTAAAAAATGGCAGTACCCGCACCGGTATATACCCTGTGGCACTGTGACCAAGTGAAAGGGCAGGCATGGAAGGCTCTTATTCGCAATGATCTTAGTGCCGCGCTGGCACCGGTACCCTAGGCAATGGCAGGGGGGCCTGAGGGGTGGGGTGCGAGGGGGTGGGGTGGGGGGGGGGACGGGCGCACCAGGTCAGCATTGCTCAGCCTCAGCCACTGCACAGATGTCAGCCGGCCGATGGCGGCAGCGATGAGGGAGGTGTACCCGCCTGCACCATATCAAGATGCAAATGAGGATGGAGCCGGCAGGCCCCAAGGCGGTCAGGCGATAGGAGGACAGCTGGGGGCGAGGAGAAGGGAGGGGGGGTCACCGAGGGGGCAGGAGTTCATGGAGAGGCAGCGCAGGCCGCAGGCGTTCGCGGCCGAGGTGAGCGCCAACCAGCCTTCCTCGGGCTGCCGACAAGCATCAAAGGGGTGGTTAGCCAGTGGATGGGACACGAGGTCGTGACATGGCGTGTGTCGGCGAGGGTGGGCCAGCGCGCGGGGCGCACCATCTGCAGGCGTTCCAGGCTGAGGTCCACAATGCCGGAGTGCGCGAGCGCCAGGGAGAGCGCCTCGATGTCGCGGTCATCCAGCGGTCCGGTGGGCCCCAGGCGGCATGCCGAGCTGCCAGACGCCCTGTGGTACCAGAAACAGTGGTCCAGGTGAGACACATAACCGTTCACGCCATCGGTCACCCGGCCATCAATGCATGTTACTCCATGCCCCCTCCCCCGCTGCGCTTCTCTATCTCCTGTCCCTCCCCCCTCTGACTGTGCCTGAAAAATAAACTTAATACTCTGTGGTGACATGTGTAGTAGCCACGGCCTATGGCAGTTAGTTGGTAATGCATGATGACGAGAACAAGATGCTTGCCCATCGGAGGGCCTGATGGCTGATGCAGACATGAGCAATCAATCAAGCCCCAGGCCCGGTAGAGACACGCCTAGACACCGCCCCCATAATGCCGTCGGAACACCATGGGCCCTGGGCACTGGGCTTCGCCAGGCAGTTTGCAAGACAGTCGAGATGCCACACTGTTGCGCCTACGCGCAGACTTCGTAGGTTTTGTCGCCACGGCGGTCGGTGGTGGCGCACTCCGCAGCGAACTTCGCGAAGCGTCGATTCCGAGCGAGTGCGGGTGTCCCGACTAATTCTGGAGGCAACAAAATTCTGTTCGCTATGCCAAGGCACGCGCCACCGTCCATGGCCTAGGCAAAATGCCCACAATGCCCCATCGGACGCCCAGCATTATTAACCGCGCTCAGGAGCCGAGGGTTGTCGAGAAGGTCAAGATGGAGAGCGCAAAGCGCGCGGGGGGGGGGGGGGGGGGGGGGGGCTCACAGGGCGGCGTGTAGCTCCGGCAGAGGCTGGATGCCCAGCTCGGCACACTTAGACGCATAAAAGCCAGAGATCTCGGTGCCGCCGGTGTTTCCGCGCTTCTTGTTTGTTAGCGGGCCCATGGTGTCGACGCGGGGCGCTCTGCGATCGAGCAGGGGGTGTGCCGGAGCGTTGGTTTGTCTACGGACGCCGGCCGGGCAGTCGCCGCTCCCACACGAGCTCGTCCGGTTGCAAAGTCCGATGATTATCAGCTACCTTATGCCGCGTCCGTCACGCACTTGCGAGTTGGCTGTATGGTAGCGCCGAGTCTATCTCAGTAGTGGTAGCAATCTGCTCAAGGCAGAGCTTGGTGGTAACAAGTGGGTTTGCGCTCCGCAGTGACGCTGTCGTCTCCCGCGGCGCCCCCGCCATTCCCGCCGGCGACGTCGCGTGTGCTGCAGTTGGCGAACAATCCTAACGGCCCGATTACGCGGTCAAGAACGTGTAGATTTGACAATTGACTTCATTAACACAGTTAAAAGTCTATTTTTCTCAATTAACGATATTTAAGCTTGAACCTACATTTGATGTACCTGTCATACCCGCCTCAGAAACTGTCCCGTACACATTATAGTTAAATATCGCGAGTTGGTTTTCCCGGTAATTAGGTACGGGATGTTGAAGCCGGTGTACGGGTTCAACCGCTTTCATACTACCCTGCATACCTGTACTCCGCCTCGTCCCTTTGCTCTTGTACACCTCGCTCCACCAGTCTCGCGGGCGGCGGCCGGTGAAAAGGCACTGTGGCGTGCGCTTGCGACACTGCAAACAAAGCGGATAAAGGGCATCGCGTGCGATATCTTTTAGCACCTCGCGAGCCGTCGACACCATCGGCAATCTCCTATACGGCGTGACGTTTCCTGTACCTACTTTTTTCCTATCGAGTCGTAGCACGCCGCCGGGGGCCCGCGACCCCTTCGTCACAGTCCGCATGCACGTCCAGGCCGCTGGCGTAATGTGCTGAAGGAGCATCCCGGGCATTATTGGCAATTCGATTCGTGTTGCGGTGCTACGTGAGAATATCCACCGAGGCGACCTTGATGGATACCACAGTCTGAGCTGAGAACTCGAGTTGTTAATAGCAGTGGCCTGCTGCACCAATACTCCTAGCCACCCACATTGCATCTATCCTACGCGCAATTTACATTGGAGTTGTGAGGGGTGCCAGCCTCACTGCTGTTGTGGCGTCGTGCTTCCTTGGTCGACTTCAGATGCATGGCGATGAGCTTATAAGATGGGCGAGTATTAAATACATTGGCAGTGCCATGCGTAACTGGTTGGTGAGCGTCATCCAAATCTGTTGCCAGATGACGCCATATATAGATAGGGGGGGTCAGCGGCGATGGAAGGCTGGGGAGAGGGTGCGGAAGGGGGGGGGGGAGACAGCATGTCGATGCATGATGAATGGCGAACTATTGAAGGTGCTGTAGTCCCAAATGTATTGTGCACCGCCAGGAAATGACGCAGTGCTCTATTACAGTGGATAAAACACCGATTTGGGTCGTCAGGATACGGATGTTCGCGAGTGTTGATATGGCCTATTGACCCCACTCCCTAGCCGTATCCCGGAATGGTGCCCAATGCGGGGTTGTGGGGGTGCTTTCGTGGCGTGATGCACCGAAGCGGGTCGATCGCGCGACCTCATTTTGCCATCAAGTCAATACACTTATGGCTGCCAGCTGGTTTTGCAGCAGACTGTACGGGAGGCGCTTATCAAACCTTCAGGAGGCGCCAGCGGACAATCGGATAGAAATCTGACTCAAGTCACCGAGCCATATGGCGGAGCCTCGAGCAACTCGGCTAAGGCGGGGGAGAGCAACAGACCGGCATAGCGCGATTTAAGTTCTGCAGCCAACAGGGCCTCTCTAGTGCCCATGGAACGGCAGCCTTCCTGAAACATCTCGTCCCTGCGGCACGTGCTCCCGTCCCAGGGCGGGGGGGGGGGGGGGGGGGGGGGGGGAGGGGGGGAGGCTTGTGCCCGTGCCCACTGCAGCAACTGCATGTGTCTGCCGCTGGCCGATTCGGCGAAAGAATCCCCCGCCACGGGCAGTCTTGCGACCTCGCCCGCTGAAGCATCTCCAAGCCCCCCTTTGGAGTAAGTCGTCGCAAACAGCTATTATGACCTGTAGTGTCACTGCGGGTATTCGCCAGTCCTACCGCCAGGCAGTGAGATGGTGGTCGCTATAATGCCTACCCGCCCGCCCTGGCGGTAGCAGGTTCAAGAATATGTTTGTCGCTCAGGCCGCCAGCACCATATTTATCAGCGCCGTAATAGCGGCGCATGCTACTGTAGACACTACATGCATGCTGTCATGTACTCATATCAAACCCTCCTCGTATCTTCTGCGTCATGCCGAACAAATGCCCCGACATGCCCCCCCCCCCCCCCCCCCCCCTCCCTTCTCCCTCTCACCAGGCAAGGTGTCACAGCAGCTAATAATAATCGCAAACAATCAGCTAATAATAACGCGAGAGCGATTTGGCGTTGCGCTCGTGATCTGCGCTGATCCCCCACAGTCCCATATTGGAAACGGGAAGGCGGCTATCGGCTGGCCGTTCTTTTAGTCAGGATGAAACGCCAAGGTGTGCAGTTAACATTCTGAAAGGAGACACTCTTAAAGGGAACAGCGAACACGTGACCACCGGCCCCGTGCCAAGCACTGCAAATACACGCGCAGCTGATCGGAGAGGCGCAGAGACACACGCAACATCCATATGCGTCGTAGGGTTCCGCACCATCGCACAGTAGTCATCCGAGTCGTGCCCGCCCGCAAAGGGCGGTAGACACTGAGACGAACTCTTTAGTACGTAGCCTCAGTGTGCATCCGGTAACAGTCATCGGTGGTTACCCCGGTGTCGGTTGCATGGAACAAGAAAGGCGGGTAACCGCTGCCTCTATTCCATTGTACATTTCATCTCCAGGCCAGCTGTCGTCCAGCCACACCACTTCAACCAAGAGGCAAAATAATCCTTACTTGGCACTTTCAGTCAAAGCAACGCATCACATCCAATGACTAGTACCAGGGTACCAGCACCACCGTGCCCCAAATTCATCGAGAACTCGGCGTCCCACAACAAGTCAAACCAAATGAAAACTCCAAAAGGAGGGCGGCGGGGCATGATCAGAGCGCTCGTAAGCACGGCGAGAGAATGCGCAATCAATCAATCAGACTGCTGACAGCCGCCGCATTTATATATGAAGCGGGCGACGGCACTACGGAAAACCGGCATTTTCCAATGCCGGTCATCTCATCCAGCTGATGTACTCCGCAGGCTGCGTGCAGCTACATCCACGGCAATTGAAAACGCTCAGTTTCCGCCAACGTTAGCGCGGGCTCGCATCACCCCGGTTGCCGCGTTCCGGTTGCTCGGCCGCACCGCGCTATGAGACCGCTGCCAGGATACCAATTATTGTGTTACAACATATCCCCGGGCAGCACCGCAGGCCAGCTGCCTTCCGGCCCGACTTCCATGGATATTTATTATACCATATATTTTATTACATACATGCGGCGCCATGGCAGCCCCTGAGAGGAGCGCCCCCCCCCCCCCCCCCCCCCCCTTCTTTTGGTCCCTGCCTGCCCGCGGTCATTGGTGCCACCGCACCATCGGCAACAGGCGGGCCAGCCTGGCGGTGCACTTCCTCTCCGCGCTCCACGGGTGCCCCCGCCTCGCCATGCTCTGCCCCCGGCACACAGCGCCACGCCCGCACAGACGCCACTCAGTGCGCACATAGCCACTCCTCCAGGGCACACGTCAGGGTACATGATGCGCCTCGTGGAGGCGACTGTCCTTCAGCGTGCAGGGCTGGGCGGGGCCGCACCTGCAGCCTCCGCCGGCTCGCGCTGGAGGAGCTCCGCCCCATGCTCTCCATCGCGCGGTACACGTGCTCCCCCGCACTGTCCGGGTCCTCCGCCGCCTCCGCCTCCTCCTGGACGCCCGCCCCCGCCTCCACCCCCGCCGCCGCCTCCGGGTGCTCGCCCCCATCGCCGGTCGCTTTCATCGCCTTCGTGCGCTTCTTGCTGTTGTGGACCTTGTCGAAGTAGTAGTCCCCGCAAAGGTGTAGCCGTAGATGTCCACCCGCTCGCACAGGTTGACAGCCAGCGCGACGGCGGTGAAGCCTGGCGAGCGCCGCAGCCGCGCGCCGACATCAGAACCCTAAAAACCCTAACAACACCGAAACACGGGAAACCCCGAGACACCACCCCCGAGGTTATCAGTCACATCGATGCAGGCACGTCGAATCCCACCAAACGTACACTGTAACCGCGCTTCCGTTGTGCTGGATGTTACCCCCCTAGCAAAGGATGTATTTAACTGCATTAATCTGCTCATACATAAAATATTAGAATGCGCCACGAATACGGCACCGAAACACCTCCGATTCGATGACGTACACTCCGCCACTAAGGAGTTTATAGCAGTTTATGGTTTAGGACCCTTTTTTACCCGCAAGCATGTCCCGGTACCAAAGGCACCCATCTTCCCCCGCCAAAGTTGGCACCCCTCAGCAACAGCAACGGATTACTGCATTATACTCGTAGCGCAGGACACCCAGGCTACCTGCGCCTGGGCCTAGGCCGCGGGCATGCGGGCGGGTGCGGGAAGCAGGGGACCGCACCTGAGGACCACTTGGGCTTCTCCGCGCCGGTGGTGTGATTGGCAAATGTGGTCCACCTGCCGCCGGCGGAAGGCCGCTGTTTAGGGCCGCCGGCCAATCCCTCCCCGTTCTCGTGCGGTGCCCCCGCTCGCCCGCACACACACCGCTTGCACATACAGGTGCCAGCATCCGCCCAAGAGATGCACAAGCTCACATGCCGGGACCGACATTCCGACCGCTGCCTACCAGTAAACCACTATGGAAACCAAACACACAGTAGGATACAGGGCTCGGCGTCCGTACACCGCCCCATTAAATTTATTCGCGAGTGAACTACAAAAAAATGGTTGGAACATTGTGTTTTCTGGCGCATGTGGAGTAGATCAAAGTTTTCCTTCCTCGTGTGTGTGTGGCGGGGGGGGGGGGGGGGGGGGGGGGGGCACCCCGAGCAGGTACTGTGGGAACAGGGCAACTACTGTGCGGGCGGCTGCAGTACCAGTACACCTGACATGCTCACAATGGTACAGAGCATCACGGGATTTAGGGTTTCAGGTTTAAAGGTTTAGGGTTTGTGTTTTGAGGGTTCTAGTTTTTAGGGTTTTGAGGTTTGACACCATAATACCTCAATTTAAAACCCTAAAACCCATGCGCAGAAGACTCGGCGAGGAGAGGACTGGAGGGGGGGGGGGGGGGGGGGGGTGAACATGCCACCATGTTGCGCATGGGCATGCTTTGCACCAAGCCCCGGCGTGGTAGCTCTCTGCCACTCCATGTGGTGGAGGGGACGCCTCACCTGTACGCCTCAAAAGCAGGAGACAGCGTCCACGGCGTGCACCACTCGCTCTCCCTGCAACCACCCATCCAGGGCAGCAGCGCGCATTAGATCCATGCCGGGTGGCGGGGCGGAGGCCTCTCCCGCGCCTCCGCCTACTCACGCACCAACCCACACAGAGGGAAGGCAGCTGCCGCCGCGGGGCGCGGACCTCGGCACCCGCCCGTGGATCTTGGTGACCATCCGCATGGCGAGGTCCCGGCGCACCGTCGGCACGATGCAGACGGTCCTGCAGGTATACATCCTGACGTCAGTCCCGCCACTGCCCGCCCACTCGATCCCCGGGGGCCTCCTCACCCCGGACCATGGCGCACATCAAGGAAAACAGCCCCGCGCTAAGAAAGAGGCTGCTATTACGCATTCGAGCATAAGTAAAAGGAATGCTAATGCAGACTGGCCCGTACATTCATCTTGGACCCTGACGAGTGCGTGCTTATTGTTTTGTGGACAAGTGTACGCATCCCTGGTCGTTTTACTCAGCGCACACGCAATGAAGACAAGTAAAAGTGCCCCGGGGACAGGCACTAACATCGGACGTCCCCATGATACACATGCGCCCTACCCCACAGCGCATCTATGTTCTCGCAAACAGCAGTGACGCGGGTTAGGGTTTAGGCGGCTTAGGCACCCCCTCACCCCACCCCCCTTCCCGCCAGGGCAGCGGCGGATGAGCGCCCGGCCGCCCTTGCCTGTTGCCATCCTCGGAGGCAAACACATTCGCGCTGTTGACGACGCGGAAGTCCGTGCGGCTGCCCACATCCGCCTCATAGCCTGTGGGGCCATCACCAGGGGGACTCAGCCCCCTGGCGCGGAGGGGGGGGGGGGGGGGGGGGGGGGCTGATGGCGGGGGCGCGCGTCACCTATCGTGGGCGCCTGGTTGGAGCGGAACACCACGCTGTGCGCGTCGATGTCCGCGCCCGCGCCGCCGCCCAGCAGCGTGTCGGCGCTGCCCACCACGGCGCAGGTGCGGAAGTCGCGCAGCTGCGGCAGGTCGCGGCCGGGGAACCGCTTGAGCTGCGCGGCAGTGCGGGGCGGGGCGGCGCGACGCCTCAGTTCAAGGCGGGGCGGGGAGGGCCGCATGCGGGGCGGCGCCCTTCGCGTGCTGCCACGGATGGCATCGGTGCAAACATGCTCGTTAATATTCAGTAATGTACTATTTCACGTGCATGCATGCGTGAGTGATACATCCCAGGATTCGCTTTAATGCCCTTTGTATCCAGATGTAACCGACATTACCCAGAAGAAGTGATCCTATACAGAACCTCTTTCAAACCAGAGAAGTCTGATCTGAATAAGCTAAATGATCTAAATATGCTACCAACAGTCTAAAAAGGCTCTGTGTAGTCTAGACATTCTGAATAAGCTAAAAATACATACATAATAAGTACATAACATAACTACTCATTAGTTATCTTGCACCGCCTGAAAAACCTTAAGTTTATTGGTCGACAAAGAGTATATGCTCTTTATGGCCTACCGGTACCGGCCGCCTAGTAGGTTGGGGGGACGGGATGCCCAAAGAGGGTGGCACAGGATGGGCCGCCGCCGCTCACCCGTGTCGTGACCTTGAAGTGGCCGTCCCGCTGGATGCGCCGCGCCAGCGGGTTGCGCTTGTTGTACAGATACTGCGGGGAGCGCCAGGCCCGCCGCTCGCTGTCCGTGACGTTGAGGCGCTCCGGGAACATCTGCTTGAGGTAGCGCTTGCCCTGTGCGGCGGTCCCCTGGTGCACCGCGAGCGACATGCGGCCTGGTTGCGGGCGGTGAGGGGGAATGGGGAAGGAGGAGGGGGATTTATCGATCAATTATGTGATGGGTTGGCAGGATGGTGCGTAATTAAGGGCGATAAAACGACCAGCCAAAAAGAAGGGGTGCCCAATAAAAACTAAATGGTCGCCAATCAAAACATCCACAACCGGCATGACAGCGGCCGTGGCCACGATCGTGGTAGCAACAACAAGAATGTTCTTAAGAAATTTCTTGACTTTAGAGAAGAAGCCCTAATCACCGTTTCAAATTAGAAGTCCATAAATAAGTCGGCAACATGAAGACAGTACAATAACATCTGTCAGCATTTAACCATCCGTCATGCAATTGGACGACACCTGCTGGAAGTCCATGTGCTGATGATCCAAGCGCAACCTGTGTGGATGTGTGTATGGGAAAGCCCCGAGTCGCTATTTTCTTCCCTGGAATAATACACAATAATACATGATACGGTACTGCGCTGCTTCTGCTGCAGTGCTGCTGGGACGACTGAATACGACGACCAGAGGGACTGCTGTCCGACGAGTGCGCGCGCGTCGTCAGTGCGGCCGCGGCGGGGGACGGCGCGCGCTGGTGGGTGGGTGGGTGTGGTGGTGGCGGGGGGGTGTGGGGGGGCTGCGCGCACCGAGAAGGTCGAAGGCGTCCTCGTAGCCGAATTTGGGGAGGCACCAGTCCGTGAGCGAGGGGTGCGGCCAGCAGGGGCCTGTCGGGCCGGGGCGCAGCTCCATCGCCGCGCAGCCGTCGTGCAGGACAGCGGGCCCTTCCTGCGCAACCGGGCCCTGCGGCGGGAGGGGGGCCGGCGACGGTACCAAGCGGCGCCCTTTGACGGTCGCCCTCCGCACGCGCAGGGCCTTCTTTGTCGGCTTCATCAACACGCGACGCGCACCTACACGTCCGCATCGGCTCAGCCTCGCCCAGGTTTGCTGCATGTCCTGGCTCAAAGATTCTACACGCTGAGGCGGTCGCGCATTGGCCACGGGAGGTGAGCAGGGCTCGGGACGTAATAAGAGGGGGGGTTGGGGGGTCCGTATCAATATCGTGCAGATGCCATATTATATTAGTACTAGCGAGTAGTAATACCGTGCGGGCTGCTATTACCTGTCGGCGGGTGCCGCCGGTGCCTTGCGCCGCCCGCCTGCCCCAGCAACGCCAAGCACAGCACAGCCAGCAGCGCCACCCGCATCGCCGACCACTGGCGGGCTGTCGATTGAGAGATGGCGTGAATGAAGGCGACCGACACTCAGCGGCGCGGCTCGGCCTTGAGTTCAAGAGTTGTGCGACCTTGATGGGGGGGGGGGGGGGGGGGGGGGGGGGGGGGTTACTGCCGGGAGCGACGCACGCGCGGCGGCAATCTCGTATTTGCGCACTCATGAGGCGCGAAACGGCACCGAAGGGCTACGCCTTCAGCTCTGCGCTCGAACGGCGGAACAAATCATCGCCCGCCACGCCCGCGCGCGCGCAAAACGGCCGGAAATAGCGACTGCGCATGACAATTACACAATGACCTACGACTGCAGTTGGCGCAAGAGGTCAAGTGCTGGGGCGGCTTCCGCCGATGTCCCGGGCCAACTTTACTTTTACTTTTTAATTGTACAATGCCGTCGCTATGATGTCGGTGAACACGGGTCATAACGCGACACATATTGCAATTATATGAATAAATAAAAATAATACATGCTGGTGATGAAGTCGCGCCACCAGTCGGATCTGTCCACTTCGTCCCTATCGGATCCGGATCGGCGCGGCAATCCCAATGCACCCGCTCGTTATCGCCCACCGGTGCAGGTACACCGCGAGTGGATGGTCACACTCAATGACGTCAGCAAGTCCGTTCGGATCCTGGATAGAGGAAACCTGCGCCTCCACAAGCTGCAAGCAGCGGGCTCCACCCGCGTTCAGTGCGGCAGTAGCGACCCCCTGCCTCGAACAGCAGCAGCAAACGCAGTATGGTGCTCACGCGCGCGATGCAAAACAAGAGGCAGGCGAGTGGCTGCCGCGTCGAGCTGTCGCCGGAGGAGTGGAAGCTAGTGGCGGATTTGCTGCGGGGAGGTGATCACAGCAGCTGTTGATGCGTGTTGCGGTTCGTTTGCCGGGCGGTACGTGATGACGGCGTGGACCGCGCGGCGCGGGCAGCAGAGGAGCTCCGAAACCTTCATCGGCACGGATCGGCGAGGCGGGAGTTTCTGCCGAGAGGTGCATCCGGATGGAGCAGCGGGCGTTTGGGTCTAGCTTGGCGTTCGTGAAGTGGGCATTGGAGCAGGGCTGTGTCTTCAGCGCGACGAGCGGATGACGAAGCAGCGGTGGAGGGCGGCGGGCTCGACGTGCTGCCGTTTGAGTGTGCAGTATCGCGGATGACCTACGCGTGGGCAGCTGGAGAGGGCAACTTCAGGTGGCGCTAAAGCCGAAAGCACAGTGCTGTCTTTGTGACGGAGATGCTGCGCGGCGGCTGCTGGGGAAGGTCAAGTGGCTGAAGGCGCAAGGCTGCCCCGGCGATGAGTGAGCGGGCGCTCTCAAAGGGTGGACATTTGGAGTTGCTGCGCTGGCTTGCGGTAGCAAGGCTGCCCGTGGAATGAATGGACTTGCGAGAGGGGGGCTGAGGAGGGACACCTCGAGATATTGCAGAGGATGGTGGAGAATAGATGCCCATGAACTCGATGACATGTGGTGCGTCGGTGGAGGGCAGGCACCTGCGGGTGCAGCAGTGGTTGAGGAAGCAGAGATGCCCTTGGAGTATGTACACATGGTGTGCAGCACCTGTTAGGGGCCACCTATCGGTGCTACGGTGGAGCAAGGTTGCCCCTGGTACGAAGGTGCTTGCAGCATCGCAGCCTCCCACAGACATACAGTATCACTGTTTCACTATGGGCAACGGAGCAGGGCCACCCCTTGGCTGAGAATACATGCATCCCAGCAGCCGCAGCAGGGCACTCCGAGGTATTGAAGCGGGCGCTGGGGCGGGGCTGCCCCTTTCATGAACATCTATGTGTGATGGCAGCCGGACGAGCGCACTTTGAGGTGCCTCAGTGGTGAAAAGAGCAGGGCTGCCGGAACCCTAAACAACCCTAAACATGCTTGCTTTCAGGCACCTGAGGCACAACACCCGGAGGTGCCTGAGTGGCCGGTTGCGCAGGGCCGCCCTTGGAACGCACATGCATGCGTGCTTGTGGCATGCGGCAAAAGGGCGCACGGCCACATGGGTCTGGATCGAGCGGAGCCGCACATGAAGCTGCTGTAATTCAAGCAGATGCCACGGCGGAACCGACACGGCGCCGCAGCCACGTGGCCTTAAGGGGAGCCTGGCTAGTGTCGAAACAGGTTATAGCATCCCATGCTAAGATGTTGGCGAGGAGATACAAAGCCCCCGCGTCCTCAACCCACCCCCTCTTCCCACGCAGAGGTGCTCCTCAGTGGCAGCCATCTACTGGTGCCAGCGGACCATGGGCAGCACGCGTGCCAGCTTGGTGGTGCACTCCTTCTCCGCGTTCCATGGGTGCCCGTTCTTGGCGATGCCCTGTCGCCCAGCCGCCAAAACAACCGCAGCAGCCAATCCGAGCCGTCAGCAATGCCCGTGACCACAGGGACCCATCCGCGCGGGCCGACATGCCCCGGGACAGAAGGCAATCCCTGGTGAGGAGTGAAGCGCCTCCGAGCGGTGCAACTCATCCTTAACAATGCCTCATCCCTTCGTCATACCTCATGCCTAACAACACTGTCCGCTGTGTCGGCTGTGCCAAGTTAGTACAGACGCGCGGTAGGGCTTTGACTGCATTAGTACCATACATACACCAGGGCGCAAGGTGGTATATGAACGGCTTCCGCACCTGCAGGCGGCGGCGGCGGCGCTCGCCCTGGTCGTCGCCAGGCCCCTCGCTCTGCTGGCCCAGGTCAAACGCGGCGTTGCCCTCCTCCAGCATCTCCTCCGGGTCCAGCCCCTCCTCCAGCACCTGCTCCCCGTCCTCGGCCTCCTCCCCCTCCCCGCCCTCACCGTCCTCGCCGGCAGCCGGGTCGGCGGCCGCGCCGTTGCCCGGCCGGCGGGAGCGGGGCCGCCGCGAGGGACGCTTCTTGCTGAAGTTCCCGTTGTGCACCTTGTTGTAGTAGTACGCCCCGCTAAAGGTGTAGCCGTAGATGTCCACCTGCTCGCACAGGTTCACCGCCAGCACGATGGCGCTGAACCCTGGCAAGCCAGGATGTCAGGACAGGCAGGCAGAGTGTCAGTGGCCTCCCACCATAAGATGGAGCGTTACTGAAGGGGGGGGGGGGGGGGGGGGGGGGGGCGCACAGCGCGATCTTTGGCCACTGGTGTGCATTTCGTGGCAGACAGACCAGTCCTATTGAGTTACTACTAACGCTGGCAGGAACACCCGACATGTGGGGTTGCGCCAAGTAATGCTTTCACCTCCCCACCTTCAATACATAGAGGGGACAGACAAATGAAAGCAACCCGTCCAGGTGCATGTCTCCGATTGGGAGTAAACCGGTGCGCGTGGAACCGGGGCCGCGCTCGCCTGAGGAAAACTTGGCCTTGGCGTCGCCGCGCGTCTTGTGCGCAAACGTGGTCCACCGGTACGCCTCAAAGATCGGCGACACCGTCCACTGCGTGCACCACTCGCTGGGCCGCGGGATGCGCTTATGCACCTGCCGTGCCACGCTGTCCCCCATGTTCTTTGGCATCACCGGCGTCAGGCACACCGTCCTGCGGGGCCATCAGCCACATGTCAGTGCTGCATCACCTCATCGAGCCAAAAACAAAGGAGCCGGGACGCACGCAGCGCCTACTTGGAGCACCACACTGTCGTGGGGCACTATATTTTAACATATTTCAAAACAATGAAGAACTATCTCTTCACATAGACCCCGCCCCCTCGGTGGAAGTTGCTTTCAAAAGCAACCGAACCCAAATCCTTTTCACAGGATGATGCTGCCTGCGCCACCCACTCGCAACTAGGCAGAGAAGGGACTCACATTCGATACCCCCCTTCCCCCAATCCTGTGGCATCCATGTAGATGCGGGAGGGTAGTAAGGCCCACCAGGAGGGGGGTGGGGGGGGGGGGGGGGGGGGGGGGGGGGGGTTAACCTGTTGCCGTCCTCAGAGGCGTAAGCGTTGGCGCTATTCACCAGCCGGAAGTCTGTGCGACTGCCAACGTCGCGCTCAAAGCCTGCACAGGGAGGCGATCGGGGCAGTCAGCATTGCTGCCCTGAAAACCCAAGGTCTGCATTATATTCTGGGCGTAATACAATGGGATATCGGAAGATGTGACACGGCAATCCATTGTCATAGTATGAGAAGACATGACATGACATGACATGACATGACATGACATGACATGACATGACATGACATGACATGACATGACATGACATGACATGACATGGGATGACATGACATGACATGACATGACATGACATGACATGACATGACATGACATGACATGACCATGACATCACATGACAAGACATGACATGACATGACATGACATGACATGACATGACATGACATGACATGACAAGACATCACATGACATGACAAGACATGACATGACATGACATGACATGACATGACATGACATGACATGACATGCAATTTGATGCGACATTTTCCGATGCTAAACAATGGCGAGGGGACTCATGACCAGGGTGAGTCTGAGCACAGGCGCCTGACCTTTGGTAGGCGCCTGGTTGGAGCGGAACACCACATCGTGCGCGTCGATGGCCTCACCCGCACGGGAGCCCAGCATGACCTTGGCGCTGCCGACCACGGCGCAGGTGCGGAAGTTGCGCAGGCTGGGCAGGTCCCCCCGCGGGTACTTGCTCGCCTGCGTGGGCAGCGGGTGAGGGAATCAATCTCAAGGGGCGGTGGGTGGATGTGAGGGGTCAGCGATGGCAAATCAGGAGCCATGCTGCGCCCGGTGTCACCCGCACGCCCTCACCGGCGTGTAAATCTTGAAGTTTCGGCGCTGCAGCCTGTTGGCCAGCGCGTTCCCCTTGTTGTACAGGTACTGCGGCTGTGCCCACGCCTCGCGCTGGCTCGGCCGCACGGTGATGTTCCGGAAGGCGCGCTTGAGGTAGTTATACCGCCGGCTGCCCAGATCGTGGTTCACATAGTGCGACGCCCGACCTGCCAACGCACGTGGCAGCAGCGCCCATACCCAGTTCAGAGCGCTGAGGCACCGGCTGTATCAGGGGGTGCCGGCAGGCCCCCTTTCCATGCTGCGGGGGCTGCTCTTCCTTGCACCCAGCTCCAGCCCGGCTGGGGGCATGCACTCACCCAGGAGGTCGAAGGAGTTGAGGTTGGAGAACTTGGGCAGGCACCAGTCGGTGAGCAGCGGGTGCGGCTGGCAAGGTGTGCCCGGCGCGCCGCGGACCTCCAGGGCAGAGCAGCCGTTTGTCGACATAGCCAGCGCGGCCTGGGCGCGCAAATCCCGCATACAGTATGTTCAAGACAATTATCATCAAGGCGCATCGATACATCTTCCGAATATAACTATTGCAGTGCTCCCTTGCTGGCGTGGTGGGCGCGCAGGGCAGCGTGGCCACCTACCCGCCAGTCCCCAGACATCCGGAGGGAGCCACCTCCGCTGGCGCTGCCGCGGTGTCTCCGGCGGTTGATTCGGAGCCGGAAGCTGCGGTCGTCTGCTGCCAAAACAGCCGCGGCGGCGCAGATGAGAGCAGCTCTCGGGGTTAAACCGGCAACAGTAGCCATAACTAGTATCCATCACACATGCGCGGCAGAGCTGAGCTGCCTAGGGTGCGAGCGGGTGGTGCCGCACCTCGCTTGAGGATGCACTGGGCTGGGGCCGCCAGCAGCGCCAGGCAGAGCGCGCCAAGCAGTGCGCGCGTGCCGGCACGCCCCACCGCCATCCCACTCCCCCCGCGCCTGGATGTCGACCGTGGCGCTTGTCGCCCGGGAGCTACCCTTCTGGTAGCCCAGCGGTTTGTTACCGGTCTGATAAGCACCGGGTGTGCTGTGTGGAGTCGTCGTGCAGGAGGGGTCACCTCGCACCTGGTCCACAACTGCCTTCAGCCATAGCGAGACCTGCCGCTGCGCAGACTGCTCAGGCGCTGCTGGCTACCGTGTTGACCAGCGTGGAAGCGCTCCCACCCCAGTCTCAACGCGCGCGTGGACCGGCGACAGCGACAATTCAGCGACACCGATGATATGCTGCAAACCCGCCAAGCCCGGATACTGTAGTGTCAACGGCGCAGTCAACGCGCGCATACCCGCGCTCGTGATTTATCCGTATCCCGGGACCCCGGAGGCGGAAAAAATCCGCGGATACCGTACGGGTACGGTGCAGATGCAATACGAGTAAAATATTAACTTTAAACACAGACTTCCACCTGGTAAAAGTATAAAAGTAACAGTAAAGATCGCCCCGGCCGGGCCGGGTCATCGGCCTAAGCCGCCCCAGCACTTGACCTCCTGCGCCAACTGCAGCAGCCGTAGGTCTGCCATAGCCCTCAGACCATTGCCTCATTCGAACCCCGAAGGGCATCACCCGGGGAAACCCAGGACACGACGGGACGATCTAGCCGAAAATACACCGGCCAGGAATCGAACCACCTGGTACTACAGTACCGCCGTACTGCGACGACGACGAGGCATGTACTATTAGCGACTAGCTGTGTCCTGCGTATTATTCCGTGAAGTTCGCCCCGGGACATCGGCCGAAGCCGCCCCAGCACTTGACCTCGTGCGCCAACTGCAGTCGTAGGTCTGGCATAGCCCATAGACCATTGCCTCATTCGAACCCCGAAGGGCTAATGCATCAACCGAGTAAACCCGGGACACGCCGGGCCGATATTGCCGAAATACATCGGCCAGGAATCGAACCCAGTTCCTCTCGCACACGAGACGACCGCTCTACCGAGCGGACAAGGGATGTACCTGCGTATTATTCCGTATTAGTCCGTTTTGGTGTATTTTGTCAGTATCTGGCCTGGGTACCGCTACCCGTTTTTCGATCGAGGCGCGGCTCTAAATAATACGATTATTCACGTCACGTACCTGTCGGAGCACCTTGTACTTGTAATTCGCGTCTCCAAACCAACAAAAACCAATACCCCCCCCAAAAAAAAACTTGTAATACGCATCTCACGTACTGGTACGTGTACGCTGACGACATATAAACGGCAAAGCGTAAGGTACGAAACTACAATCAATGCAGCAATTTACGCCGCCCTTCTGACGCCGCGACGCCGCGTACGGAAATAATGGGCGCAGCACCGCCGGTGACGCGGCGGTAGCGCGGGAAACGCCCGACGACAGTGAGGCGCGAGGAGACAGCAGCGCGCTACGACCGACCGACCCGTCAGCACCCTCGTCATCTGACCCGCCGTAGTGGTGTGGATCCGCTTCACCAAACCCGTTATCCACCTCTCACCTGGCCTCAACGCCGCGAGATCTCACAGTCAGACACAGCTCAAGCCGTCTGCTCGCTATACACCTGAGACTGCGGGTGTTTTGGAGTGGGGCTCACGGCGCGGACTCACGGCCCTCGCAGCCGGCGGCGGAGCAGGGACGGCTGCTGCAGCACTACCCGGTCGGTGGCGGCGGGAGGAGACAGCGCGCCGGCGTTCGGCAGTCCTCGGGCGGGCGGGCGCGCAAGCGCGCAGCTGGCGCTCCAGTCGCAGGCTGACTCGCTGAACTTCGTGCCCGCTGGCGCGGACAGATCGGGCTCGCCGGGATCGAGGGGGCATTGGCCGTCAAGTCTCGCCACTGCCGGGCAGGGCGCGTCGTAATTCCCCGCTGTGACAAACAAATATTACAATAAACGACACCGACCCAATAATAAAAAGGGAGAGCCAGGCGCCTGTAGTCACCATGAAGGGGTTGCGCGTCAACATCGGCGACCCCAGTTCATATGAGGGCGCGGCGGATGCGCGAGAGGCGATGCAGGCGGACACGCCGCACGTCATGGCGCGCGGGGGTGCGACAACCCCCCCCCCCCCCCCTTCCCCCCCCTTTCTTTCATTTTTCTTTCTCCACCCCCCCCCCCTCCCCCCCCAACACACACACACAGCCCTTCCAGTCGCCGTCTTCACCCTAGTTGCTGCATGATGATGCGGGTCTCGCTGGCGCTGGCTGGCTGAGGGGCTGCAGCCGCACGCCCCCAGGCATCTTCTCCCCCAGCTCCACGGACGGCGGCGGCGGCGGCCCGGCGCGCTACCCGTGCTCCAAGCTCAAGCTAGACCAGCTCTTCCTTGCAGTGGCTATCCCTGCCCGAGTCCAACTCCCTGGTGCCCCCCGCGCCACGCCCCCCCTTTTGTCCAACCCCCCATCTCACATCGCAGGGCATCCTTCACTTCTCTATGCCCCGGGGCTCGGTGTCCAATCCCCCCCCCCCCCCCCCCCCCCCCCGCCGCGGCTGCCCTCCCCGTCACTCAATACTCAAATCCAACTCTGCTTGGCGCAGGTGCTGGCGCTGCTCGAGGACGCCAAGGCGGGGAAGCCGCTGCAGCTTCCGACACCATCCGCGCAGTCGCCGCTATCGCCGTCAACGCAGAATGCCCTCTTTACGGTACTGCCACCTCCACATTCCCCCCTCCCCTTCTCCCAACTCCACATCCCAACATACATCTCAACCCGAGCGGAGCCATCTGCACTCAGGCAGAAGCTTTCCTTATGTCACACTGGAAGGGTGGCTACGCTGCCACGCGTCCGTTCTTAGATGGACGGGAATACGTTCCGGTGGATCGAGCCTCTGCCGCGTATTCATACTGAGTGCTATCGCATTCGGCTTGGAGAATTAAGAATGGAGTATTAAGGCTCGGTGGTTGCTTGAGCTTGATGCAAAGGCATCTCTTTCGCTAGGATACCGGTGTGTTCCAAGGCCGTGCCAGGAGGAGCGGCGTGCGGCTGCGCGCTGGCGTGACGGATCCCGCATGCCCCGATGCAATCTGACACGCCTGCAACTCGCTGCGCGCCTGCAGCCGCCGCTCTCCCCCCAGAAGATGCGAGACACCACCCCGCACTCCCCCACAAAGCACCCCCACCGCCATTCTGGCAGCTTCAGCAAGGTGCCCCCCTTCCCCCCATCCTTTCACCCCTCTTCTATGCATGCAGTGGCAAAAGGCGCGGCTGCCAATGCCACCGCGGCACCGGCGTGCGCCTCATGGCTGCGGTAGGCGCGGGCAGGGCGTGTCCGGCACGGCGGTGACACGCGCTGTGGCAACCGCCGCCGCAGACGGCCTCCAAAGCGGAGGAGATCCCGAGGTTTTACTTCCCCGACGGCATCGAGTTGCCGGCGGAGAGCATTGCGGAGGCGCACGCCAAGGTGGACGCGGCGTACGCCAAGGCGGACCCCGGGGGCCTGGGCGCGGAGGCGCTGGTGGAGGTGGTGCGGGAGGTGTGCGCGCTGCCCTCGTACGTGGCGCACGCGATGCACCACCGCATGTCCGGCGGCAAGGAGCACCTGCCCAAGACGGTCTTCATGAACTGGCTGAACCACAACAACATCCTGCGCCTGGAGCCCGCCGAGCGGCTGTTCCACGCGCTGCGCTCCGAGGGCGCCGCGCACGTGGTGCAGGACAACTTCAAGCACATGATGCAGGTGGTGCTCACCCGGCACCCGGGGCTGGAGTTCCTGCAGGAGACGCCCGAGTTCCAGGAGAGGTGACCCCCCCCCCCCCCCCCCCTCCGGGGCCTCATTCCCTTCCCTCTCAACTTCACGCACTCTCACAGTACACAGCAATTAGCACACGGCAGCAATCCACGGCGTCCCAGGGGGTGCTGCCGTACGCGCGGCCAACGCGAGCATATGAACCCGTATCAGCGGTGGCTACCACTGCACACAGCAAAACGGCGTGACTTGCGACAGTAGTGGTGTCGGCATATCGAGGCCCGCACCGCCACCGCACTTTCCGCTTTAAAGTGCGGCAGAACATGGCATGCCGCGCGCTGGCTTGTGAGTATACTAAGCCTGTGCGGCGGGGCGCACTGCGGGAGAGCCAGCGGGGCGCTGTGGGAGCCTGGCACCACGGCTGAGGGGGGCCATGCACCCGGCTGGCAGCAGTCTCGCCAGGCCACTAGTGCCACCGTGCCTTCCTCTCTGAAACCATTGGCACAGCAAATGTACCCGCAGCGGTGAAGCTCGCACAGTCGTGCAACCCAATCCAAGTGACGTTGTCCTTTCCCGCGTCCGTGGTCTTGGTCCAGCAGTGTCTCTTCACACCGCCGCCACAGCCGAATCCCGGCAGGGCTCTCTGTAGTGCAGTGCCCACGCCTGCCGGGCAACCTCGAGTCCTGCGGTATCACGGGTGTCGAAGCGCTAACAACAACGCTGCGAGTCAGGAGCTGCCCTGCCCGTCAGAGGCCAGGTGTAGATGAAACTGTAGCGGAATCATGGCAAACGTTCTTGTAGGTTGCATGCAGACCCAATTCGAGGCTCATTATAATCAGCGGTCCGGTAGGTGAGTGAGTGGGTTGGCACTGCCATGGGAGGGGGATGGGGGGGGGGGGGGGGGGGGGGGGGGTGGGTCCTGCGACCCTGACCACTGCCCTAACGGCGCGGCCGCTCATGCCGGCATCGCCACCGCAAAGCTTGTCGGGCCGGCGCGGGGCTGACCTTCGCCGCCCCTGCGCTGGCAGGTACGCGGAGACGGTGATCTACCGGATATTCTACGGGGTGAACCGCAACGGCACCGGCCGCATGACTCTGCGGGAGCTCAATCGCAGCGACCTGCTGGAGGCGCTCAACCTGCTGGATGAGGAGGAGGACATCAACAAGGTGCGGCGCTGCCCGCGGCCAGTCTGGGTTGCTAAAACACGTACGCCATCACGGGCGCCGGGGAATAACAACCTACCCGACCTGCCGGCGGTCAAATGCAGACGAAACTGTAGTAGAACCCTGGCCAATGTTCGTATAGGTTGCCTGCAAGCTCAATTTGGGCTACTAATATACGGGTTCTTATAAATGCGTCGACCCCCGTCTCAATTTTAGTTGGACTAGCTAAGTTGCCAAGATTCGGAACCTCCATTACAAAGGTGCCTGTCGAGATGCGCGCGAGCGCGCCCTCACCACCTTCCCCCTTCCCGCCATGCCCTGCGAGGAGGGTTAATAACAGTTATGAGGGGTCCCCATGTGTGCGTCGCCACCCGTACTGGTACCTTTTCTTTTGGGAATAGCTCGATTGCGAAGTTTCGGAGCCTCCGTTACAAAGAGGCCTGTCGAGACGCCCGCGAGCGCGCCCTCAACCCCCCCCCCCCCCCCCCCCCTCTCGGCGCAATGTCCTGCCCCGCCGGCAGATCCTCAAGTACTTTTCCTACGAGCACTTTTACGTCATCTACTGCAAGTTTTGGGAGCTGGACACCGACCACGACTTCATGATCGACCGGGAGGACCTGCTGCGCTACGGGAACCACGCGCTCACGTACCGCATCGTGGACCGCATCTTCGAGCAGGTGCCGCGCAAGTTTGCGTGCGAGGTGGAGGGGAAGATGGGATACGAAGACTTTTGCTGGTTCATCCTCAGCGAGGAGGACAAGACCAGCGACGTCAGCCTCGAGTACTGGTTCGACTGCGTGGACCTCGACTGCGACGGCGCCATCCGCCCCAACGAGATGCTGGTGCGTTACTCCGCGCCCCCCTCCCCCCCCCCCCCCCAAAAACCCTAAACTCGCCCCGGGATGCCCCGCCAGGGAGGGAGGGCTCGCCGATCGCGCGACGCTTGTATTATCGCGGAACTTGTATTAGGACCTTAGGGTTTTAGGGGTTTTGAATATCAGGATCGCAGACCCTTTCAGAATAAGGGACCCTAAAACCTAAACCCTATGTAAGCCCGCAGTATGTTGCACTGGCGGAGTCGCGATGGTATGTCAGGGAATGTTACAGAATGATGAGACCAGTGTAGCGGCGTCCGCGTGACAAGGCGCCGGCCGGACCGTCTCGGGGGGCTCGGCGGGGCTCAGCGGGGGGCTCGGCGTCCAGTTTTCTGTATTATTGTGCGAGTCGCCGATAGCCAGTGCCCACAGTGGGTCGCGCATCCAGTCCACAATGCGGGGACGCGCACAATTCAAATCCCCCACCCCCTTTCCCCCCCATTGCTGTCCAAGGCACCTGTTGAGGGTCGCCCACTTTGTCTTTATTGTCTGTGGACGTGAGTGTGTGCCTCGCCCCCCCCCCCCCCCCCCCACACACACACACACACACAGCTGCAGGCATAGCCGCAGTCAAGTGCATCGCGGTGTTTCACAGCGTCCCGTTGGTTTGCATCCGCCCGCCGTGTCCAAACGCATGGCAACATGTAGCACAGGCCCCCCACAGAACTACCCACCGGGCGTTGATTCTATTGGGGTTTTGATTTCAGAATCGCCAAAAGTAAGGGACCATAAACCCTAAACCCTAAGTTTAAACCCGCAGTATGCCCACAGTGGGTCCACTCCACCATGCGGGGACGCGCACAATTCACCCCCCCCCCCCCCCCCCCCCCCCAATGGTTGTCAGAGGCACCTTTTGAGGGCCGCCCCCTTTTTTTTGGTCTCGCTGTAAGTGGGTGCCTCGGGGCCCCCGCCTCCCAGCTGCAGGCATCGCCGCAGTCAAGTGCATCGCGGTGTTTCACAGCGTCCCGTTTGTTTGCATCCGCCCGCCCTGTCCGGGGTTTAGGGTGTTAGGGTTTTTAAAACCCTAAAACCCTAAAGTACCCACCGGGCGTTGATTCTGTTGGGGTCCGGGGCGAGGGCAGTGGAACGGCACTCCGCGCCTGTGCGGCGCCCGAGCCATCGCGGAGCCGAGCCCGAGCCTGAGCCCCCCCCCCCCCCGGCCGCCCGCCCGCCGCCCGCCGCAGTACTTTTACGAGGAGCAGCTGCACCGGATGGAGTGCCTGAGCCAGGAGCCGGTGCTGTTTGAGGACGTGCTGTGCCAGATGACGGACATGATCGCGCCGGCCAAGGAGGGCGTCTTCACGCGGCGCGACCTCAAGCAGCAGCAGAAGCAGGCCGGCACGCTGTTCAACATCCTGTTCAACCTGAACAAGTTCATCGCGTTCGAGACGCGGGACCCCTTCCTGGCGCGCCAGGAGCGGGAGGACCCGCACCTCACAGAGTGGGACCGCTTCGCGCGGGCGGAGTACGTGCGGCTGGCGATGGAGGAGGAGGGCGAGGAGGCGGGCGCGTCGGGCATGTGGGAGGACTCCCTCAACGAGGCGGCGTTGTAGGCGCGCCTGGAGCAGGGCGGTAGCAGCAGCGGCAAGTAGGGGAACGGAACAGCGGGGGGGGCGCGGGGAAGAGAGGAGGGGGGGGGGGGGGGGGGGTTCACCAGCTGAATGGGCCGCCAAGGTCACCCTAGCCGCCGGTGCAACCCACTCTGGGCTGACTCCTCGACCTTCTGGCCCAATGTGAGCGAGAGCGCCACGGGAATGACGCGCGGCGCGATAGAGGCTGGGTGCATGGGCTCGAACCCACCAGCCGGCCGAGTGTTGACAAACGCGAACTCTTGCCCGCCCTGGGGGGGGGGGGGGGGGGGGGAGGGGGCTGGAGAGGGGAGATGAGGCGCGATGAGAGCGGCCGCGCCTGTCATGTAGCCCCTGGCGGCGTGCTCGGGGTCGGCCAGTGTAACCACATCAGGTGAACGCCGCTGCTGCCTGCATGTTCGTCGCCTTGGTTGAGATTGAGGGGGGGGGGTGGGGGCGGGGGGGCAGTGGTCACGTTCCCAGGCATTTGTTTCTGGTGTAATGAGCATTCATCATTGCAAGAGCGTTATGGTGCCATTGTCCGCGGTTCCGGAACCCAACCAGCCATCGATTTCCATCATTGGCGGGGCCACACAGCATGCCTATCGGGCAGATAGGCGTACATATGAAATCCATGTCCGTGATGCATTTGTGTAGTATTCGCGCGTGCTAGGAAAACAGAAAAACTGTCGTCTCGTGCCGACTTGTAGAACTTTAGGCACTGACACATGTATTTCTTTCTAATACGTTAGCAGTTTAGGCAAAATCGTCCGCCCTTTTCAATTTTCGTCCAGGTGTAGTTTCATTTTGCTGCCAGGGGTAGTAGTTCGTAGTATTGATTTCGCGGATCCTTTGGTCTGTGAGCATTAATAAAAGTGCGCGAACATATATTGACCGATTACGTACGCTGTACATCTGCCGTCAGCGATTTTGCCACATATATGCGGTCAAAAATAATAAAGGAAAGGTCTGCCGATGCACCGTGTGCTGTGGGCCGGACCGTAAACTGCGTGATCTTTAGTGCGAATGTGTAGTACCTACATATCTGTGTACATTAGTCGCTATACACAAAAAGTACCCATTCATACGAATAATAAATATATACAGTATATAGCACCAGATGCCCTTTGGGTGTGGCGGTATCCGCGGGAACACGGTTGATGTCGATACCACCATTGCCCTTATCCTCGGCGTGTCAAGCTCGAATCCAACGACTGCATTTCGGGCCGCAGAGCGCCACAAAATCCAAGAGTATGACGAGGGTGTCCGAAACGCCGTTGGCATGCTTCGCTTTGTTCCTTTCGCCGTCTCCGAGTTCGGCTCGCGGGCCCCGCACGCTGAGGCCTTCTTGGTGGAGCTCGCGAAAACTAGCCACACGCACACTGACCGGAAAATTGGCCAGCTCTTGTCTGCGTGGCGCCGCCGTTTCTCCTTGCTCATCAACATGGCACATGCAGACAACGTTCTTGGCGGGGTCGCGGCGGCGCGCGCGGCACGTGATGGTGCTCCTGCGGTTGCGTCGCGTCGCTCGTCGGCATGTGTTGCTATGACCCGGGTCATCGGCTGCATGCGTACTCGCCGCGGCTGGTGGCTTACCCCGGGGTGGTGTTCCCCATTGGTTTCATGTTTCCCTTTCGGTCTTTCTGGTCGTTCCATGGCTTCAGTGCTGCCCTTGACCCTTTGGTTCCTTGGCAGCTTGGCGACTTCGTGGTCCCTTGGCTCGTCCTTGGTTCTTGGCTCCTTGGCCTCCTGCTTAACCTTGGTTCCAGGCTTCTGTCTCTCTTTTGCTGGCAACCTTTCATAGTTGCTTTTAGTTCTGTTTGTTGTGCGCATATGTTAAAGCACTAATGTAAGTAAAGCACCATATACTAGCTATGATACACCGGGATATACCTACTACTTAAACAATTTATATGTACCCTATATACCCCCTATATATATATATATATATATATATATATATATAGGTTACATGCCATGCCACCCGTACGGCTACAGCAACGACCGCAGACCCCAACCCGCTTGCCAACGGTGTGATAACTATACGAGTACGACATACTACGGGTTAGTACGAGTACGGTGTGTACGAGTACTAGTACAACGTGTACGTAGACTACGAGTATATGTCGTACGATATAATGCTACCGTGCTGTGGTAAGCGTGGTGGCAACCTTGTAACCACTTTATTTGTTATCTTTTCAAAATGGTGAAGCCTCGCGTCTTTGGACCACCACTGCATGCCACCTTTGTCTTTGTGTCTCCAAGGCGGAGACTTTCTCAACGGTCCTCGAGGTGATGGGCGCGGTATAGCGCTTAATAATACAGAGGCGTGCCGTTATAGATAGGATGTGAGTGAGCCCCGCCGCACGCCCCGCGCATGTAACCGCTCGCGTTGAAACATCAGCAAATCTACATGCTGCTAACTATCGCCTTCGTCGCGTCTTTGCACAAATGCACAAAGCAACCCCCCCCCAGGCCGCGCCCGGGGCACTGTCGCCAACACGCTAAATGGGTTACGAAAGCAACCATGGGCGGGAGGCTCAGAGAGGCGAGGCTCGGAAGCTGAACCTAGTCGGCGATAGCGATGGCCCTTACGGCGATCAGTTTCAGGCGGACGTCGGCGCGATGGCGATGATCCGGACGATGCCGTCGCAACAACATCGCACCCGGCGAGCTTGCCGCATAGGCACGATAACCTTGCAAAGCGCTGGAAGCGAAAGTGCGTTTTCTGACTGGCTATAGCAACCTTGAGAATACCGAGGGTGCGGATTCGTCTTGGCGTGAGCAGTTGAAACTAAAATTGAAATTGATTACAACGTGCTAGCATGCTCCTCTCCGCCGCTCAAACTGAGTTGTTCTTAGGGCATGCTATCTGTAACCACAGTAGGGAACATGGGGATTGTATAATTACAGCTCAAGCTTCCGCCCATCACGGCGCACCCAGCAGCGAGTGCCTAATCGGAGATATAGCGAAACATACATTTCGCGGTACGTTATTTAGTACTCAAGAATAGTGTATCGTGTCTTTCGCTTATTTCTCGGCTTCTCGCTATATATTCCGCTTGTGTGCTGCGTAGCAGTGCGTGAGAACGGCCTCATGTCGGCCGCAACCGCGGACGGGCAGTGCCCGTTCGGCTCACGGGAGGGGGCGATACTCACGGCCTCATGCCCGAGCCGAACGGGCACCACCTGCCCTAGAAATATGATAGGTCCATACCCTATCTCATAGGAACGCTAGAGAAAAATTGAGTTAGAGGTCGGAGGCTACAGAGACGGTGCCCCATGTCCCCCCGATTCAAGAAGCTATCCGATCTTGGAACCTGCGTTTTCGGAAATACACCCCCGGCCTCAACCCCTCCCATCCCGTGTGGACGACTGAGGTAGCTCTCTGCTTATCGATCGCATGAGCACTAGTAGAGGCCCATACGCAGGGGTGACATCCGCTGCATGGCGGTCAGATTGCGGTCAATCTCAGTCGACGCCAACCCGATGAGCCCGACCGACCCGGATTTTCCGCGCTCTCGACTCCTCCCGCATGGGCATCCCTTGCCACCTTACAACGTACTATTTAGCCCGCCGCAAATGTACCGTCCCATGACCTAGCTTCTAGGGGTGCGGTAGAGCCCATGAGTGGCCCATGAGGTGGTCGGTGCGCGGTGCCCTATCTTCCCCCGTATTTTTTGAGCCAAGATTAGAAAAACGGGCTGAACGAGGGGCCGGTCAACCACCACCCGTAGGTGAGTGACCGCCGTAGTCGCACGGTGATAGGGTCGCCATACCCTGACCACCTGCCCTACCCACCTCGTGTGGGTACCACATATAATGCCCAAGAATGCTCCACTTGGACATGAATTGAATCATGCTGGTCTCTTGGCTCAAAGCCCGGCGGTTCAACCGAATTCCTTCACGCTAGGGCCTCACACGGCCCTAGCCTCACGCGACGGCAGCTGCCACCGCGTATATATATGGTGCAGTGCCGCGTGTAGGGCTCGACCTGACTTGGACATGTGGCACTAGGAGAAACTAAACCATGGTCTTTTCGCTCAAACCCAGGGGTTTTAACCAAATTCCTCCTAGTGGGACATGTCCAAGTCATGTCGAGCGCTACACGCGGCACTGCACCCTACACGGTGGCAGCGCAGAGCTAGCAGCACGCCCAATCTGACCCATAACGGGTGGCTACATCGGCGAGCTCTAGGGCATGCGCCGCCTGCGCGGAGACGAGTTCCACACGTGCAAATGCAGCATGAGGGCGGGTATTGTTAATGATGTACTTGATCTCCAACATCTCAAGAAGGGTTGCTGGGGGCAAGCGGACCTCCGCGTCCGGGGTACGATTAGACACGTCGTCGTAGTGGTCCCACGCCGCGCTCGCCGCGTCGCGTAATGGCGCGGCTTCCATATCCGGTGGCTCAACTATGCCTCCTCCCGGTGGCAGCCTCGTACGGGTCCAGAAGCATGTTGGCCAAATATTGCGTTATATCCTCACCCGTGAGGCCCGACAAATGTGAGTTGTTGATCCACTACTACGAAGCACTACGACGTGGGGCACGCGTTCGATGTCGTCCATCGGATCCTCCGAGTCCACCTAGCGGGGTCGGAGTGGAAATTGGTGTTGGTCGAGGAGCAGCTCCGATAGAGTTGTCCCCTCGTCGGCTTGCGGCAAGAGCACACGCATTTTTGGGGTTTGCCTCCTCGTGCGGCGTCATTTGGAGTTAGACCGTCCCAGTGGTGGTTATGCGACGTGTCTTTTGGCCCTTGGCTGCAGAGTCTCCAGCGTCGGCAGCGGCTTGGATCAAACTCGGAGCTGGCATGCTCTCGGGGCATATAGCCTCAGCACCCGGTGATCTCCGCTACAAGCCACCTCTCAGTCTCGGTGCGGCTAGCAACGTTTATCGCTCGGGTGGCCGACCGACCTTCACTGCGTCATTCCCGATCAGCGACAAGTTGAACGCCTCGGGGTACCCTTTCGACTCGCCCGTCATCGTCAGTTGCGACGGGCGAGCAGCCAGTGGGCGGGGTAGTGCGGCTTGTGCCGCGGAGCTGTCGCACCCGGAAAGTTCGGGCGAGGAAGGCAGGGGGCGGAGGCGTTGTATCTCGAGTGCTCTTGCCACGATGGCTAATGATAGGGCCGTCGCGACCGGCGCCTGGGCGTTCTGCATTTCGTGGTCCATGGTTACTTGGGTGATGGGGGTGTCGGTGGGTTGCGCAGCGGCGTGATGCCGACGGCTGAAGGGGTGGTGGGTGGGTTGCCCATGGCGGGGCTGGTACTCCGTCGAGAACTCTGTCCACCGACATTATCCACACGGGTTACAACACGGGGATAAAGTACTGCTCTCTTACAACCTCAAAAAGTGGCGGAGAAGCATGAAGTGTGGGGCGCTCCGAGTCCATACATGCACGCAAAACCTGTGATGTTACGGTCATTGCGAGGACACCCATAAAAGGGTGTGCACATGGTGCGATGGGGTCAATGCGACAGCGCACGGTGCATGTCAGTTGGCAATACTATTTGCAACATGCGCTGGAAAGCGGGGTTATTGTGGCCGCTTTGAGCGCATGGCACGCCGGCATTTGAATAACATACATGCGCACTTGCAGATACCCCGTTCGTTGCCTTCTTACATCGGCGTCGTGACCAAGAAAGCGCAGCAACGCTTCATTAGCGGCATCAAGAGGTGAGGCGGTGCGGAGGATTTTTAAAACCATTTGTATATATTCTCTGCATGATTGTGTTGGAAAACGGGGTTGTAGCCGGCACGGCACGCCGCATGGCACGCCGGCATTTGAACATAAAGGGCAATCGTGTTTTTTTCCATGCTCGTCGAGATTCATGTAGTGCTGGCCACCTACCCCGTGCTGCTCGGCGCATGGTTTAGCGTCCATCATGGTAGTCAGCAAGCGGGATGCATGCGACATTTGCAAACTCGTTGTTCGCCATGCAAAGATAAGTAATCTTGCAATCACGCGGAAATTCACGGCATTATTATTTGCCGTTTCACCAGAATTCAGATCCGAACAGCGGACTAGAAAGCCCGTGAGCAAGGCTTTATAGTTGGCTCATTGTCACCTCATTCCGAAAGAATGGCGGAATTCTATGGCATGCCAAAGATACTGCTACTTTGCCATGCCAATCAGCCAACTCGCTGTGGATGTTGAGGCATGATGGGGCATGTAATGTGCCACTTCACGCAAGTAGCGCTTACAGGCGCGAGTATCTCTTGTATGAGTCTCCACGTCGCGTTTGTTGCAATTACAGGAGTACGATATACCACGAGTTATAGTACTATAGTACAACGTATACGATTACTTGTACGATATGTAGTACCTAAACTGGTATATGTACCGTTAGACGCTGCCATGTGCGTGGCAAGAGTTCTTCTTTTCAGACGATGAATGTCGCCTAGATTGACACACTGGATATCGGAGCATGAGTTTCGATCTACGGACCTAGAGGTCGCCGTTTCAATCCCCGATGTTGTCGAGAATCGATGTCTTGCGGAGAGGAGGAATGAACTGTGACTACGATTTTAGTATGATATACTACGAATTAGTACCAGTACTAGGTGTACGAGTACTAGTTTGATTTGTACCTGAGACTACGGGTATATAAACGATATAATGCTGCCATATGGCAAGAGTTGTTCTTTTGAGACGACGAATGTCGCCTGGATTGTTAAACGTCGACCCCGTCGTCATTTCGGCTCCTCTCCTTTGGTCATGGGTGAAATGTGCTACAACATGCGCGCGGACATTTGCCCTTGTCGTGAAATTGCAGTTGTTTATGGGGTCGAGCCCACGGTTACCCCACGGTGCGGGTGGTGTATAAGCACGCTCCGGTGTAATCGAAAGCCCTTTATTATGTGTTGGCCTTTTACCCAGCGAGGCGCAACCAACGGCGCTTATGTTGCGGCTTGGAAGATTCAAGGATTGAAAATTGTGGATAATTGTAAATATATATGCATTGTATATCGGCATCCTGTCACGGAACTGCCCATGCAATGCGACGCGGTTGCATGCATTGGCGATTGGCAGTCTTAAACTTATTTGCGCGGCAACCCACTCTACCGGGAGCGCGCGAACAAATGATTCGGACGGGCGGAGCTACACCGCCAACATGTTGCTCCCCGCCCGTGTGTTGACCGTGTTTCGGTGGGTTTTCTAGCCTTGTGGCAAACAACGCCATTGCCGTAAATCATTTTTACAAGTGTGATAACCGGACGAAGCGGCTGCCTCCTTGCTTGGCGTAGGATGCTTGCATGCACTACTATACCATGCGGGGCTCCACGGCCCCGTAGCGCCAAAGCTAGGACACCGGATTGTTTAATATATGCGAGTGGATATTCTATGCGCAAAGACGTGTGTGGAATGTTCTATTAAATCGTGTTCGCCTTCGTACGGCCTAACATGCTACTCATCGTGTACGCCTTCGCAGATTCCTCATTCCTATTGTCTCAAAACGATCTGCGCCTCGCTCGGCGGATGACGCGCCAACATTGACCATTGATGATAATAATAAACCCGTTGTATGCCCGCTCTACAGAGCGGCCGTCGTCTCCTACTCAGGTGGTCCCCGGGATGATTCCCGGCTCGGTCACTTCAGGGCAATATCTATAGGGCCCGTCCGTGTCCCGAGTTTACGTGAACCTGGTCGATGCAAGAACGCATTCGACATGGTTAGCCCTTTGCTTGGGGTTCCAATGAGGCTCTGGTCTATAAGGGCTATGCCAGACCTACGACTGCAGTTGGCGCACGAAGGCGGTCAAGTGCTGGGGCGGCTTCGGCAGATGAACAATAATGCGGGGTGAACTTTACACTCTTTCACAAAACTTTAGCCTTGCACAAATCTGCATGCGGGCGCATCGTTGCGCACTAGCATATAGCCAAAACCACGTAGAGTCTTTTACTAGTACCGAAGCTTAGCTTGCATATGACGGCTGTGGTTGCAGCGCGCCCGCTCAAACGTCGCGCTGGTGCATCATTTTTGTAGTGCTATTTTTTCGCTCACAGTGAAAAACCCCGCTTTTCAGCAGAAAAAATCACAATGCGATTGCACGCGTGTCAGCTTCATATAGGGTTGCGCATGCCCCCAAGCTGTCACGCACGGATAATATGATAGTACATGGATAAATTGTGGAAGTGTCTTGCCATTTGGGTGATGACGCGGCATCGCAGCGGTGCACGCGCGCCACTACCCATACTCGAAAGGGCCTAAAATTATGGTAGTCCATTGGCAGTATAACACGCGACGCGCTATATGGCCCAAGCTTCACCATGTGGATAGCCCATATAAAAGTCCTTCTGATGCACTACTGCCACGACGCAGCGCAGGAGGTGTGGGAGGAAAGATATGCATCGATTACCGCAAAATTGCAGAAATTTCTACGCATTGCGAGCAACCAAAATGTTTGCTGATTTGAGGAAACGCTATAATGAAGAGATGTTTGTTAACTTGAGACCTATAGTGGCTCGAGTCTGAGGCACTATGGGTTAAACCTAGGTGCCCATTACGAGGCTCGACATTGGGTTCCACATGTTCTGGGGCTTGCAGACCCCTTACACCACGACGTTAGCAAATGACAATTCCTAGCGTGAAAATCTTGGCAATATAAGCCCCCTAGCACAAATCTGAAAGCGCTTTTGCCATGCGCTTTCCAACGCGACCTCGTACGCCTCAATCCGACACCGTTTCAAGAAGATAGCGACTATGTCTCTTGACACACCTCCCAAAACTGCAATTGCACCAGTTATTATTCCAACACTGGCGGCGCTCAGATTATTCATGTACCCTCTCGCGTGGAGACTCATCATCTTTACTCAATACGAAACACGGAGTGGTCGCATGACACCACTATGTCGGCGAGTTCGGATGAAAATCGCCAGTATAGTTGCTGCCAAAAAACGTTGTATGCTCCGAACTCGCTTGCAATGCTAAAAATCAATGGGGCAATTGCGGCTGTTCTACCGTTTTATCACGCACTTCTCCGCGCGAAAATAATCGACCTTTTCCAATTTAAGCCTTCGCACTCAGTGGCTGGAGAGTGATGCACCTGCGGTTGGATGGATATAATTACACGAGCTAGCAGCAGAAGGCGATATCAGGAAATCACCCAAAAAAAAGGACAATCAGAAAGGTCGGATGGATGAATGGTATCCAATATTGCCGTAGGTATACCCGCGCAACAGTGAATTCCCGCGTGTTGTGTGACTTTGGGAGGCAAGAATTTTGTGGGGACAGGGGACGAGCATACTCTTATAAATATAAAACCCGCTGCTGTACTATTTACAAGAACAAACCCGGGCGCCGGACCGGTACCTGTACTGCTAGCAGCAGGCAGCAACAAGCAGCAGCGCGCGCAGCACTTCCTGATCATGCTGTGTATCTCTGCCCTGACAATCCTTCGTCGACGTTCATGCATCTGAAGATTTACATTATAATTCTATAGAGACGAGGTATCAGATCATCTGGATTCTGGAATTTATTCGAATATTCATTTCTTGCATCTGCAAAATAAGTGATCGAAAAATCACCCGAAAAGGCATGAGGAAACGCCCACGCCGGCAACTGCAGATAACTGGGTAGATGCAAGCGGCAGCAGAGACGCTGCAAGGGTTTCACTGTTGCCAGTCCTGTCCCGGGGGCGAAAAGAAAGCAGTAGCGGAGGAGGTGGAATGACCACGAGTACAGCCAGCCGCCTTTTTAATAGCCGTCTGCGCACTGGAGAGAGAATTCCACCCAATGTAGCGACTACTATGCACGCAGCAAGCAGACCCGTTGCAACAACCCCGCCTCGACCGCGACAGGCGATGGCGGAACTCCACGCGTAGGCTGATGGCCGGCGACAAAGTTCCGAAAAGTCTGCACGAACTAATCACGAATAAAGCGCGATTCTTCGAATATGCTGGGCTGCTTTTTAATGAGTGTAATACTGCGCGGTACTCGTAACGTTGTGTGTGGCTTGCTGTGTCTGACGGGCTTTCTTGGAAATGCATCGCATCGCGACTACAGGTACCTGTATCCCGATGGCGGTGGCTTACATTCTTACATTTTTACTACCCCTGGGTTAATATACTCTACTGGTATGTATGTACTCTACCACTGGGTTAATAAGTCCTGGTTAAGTACATTTTTATTGCGCTGCTACTGCCGATATTCGCCAGGCTGGCGCAAGTGCACAGGTGACGGGGTGGTTGATGTGTTAACAAAGTACACGAAAGTGTCACCTGCGTCGGCTCTTTCGCCGTCAACCGCATCTGAGCCGTTGAAAAATGCAGACCCAGTGATCCTCCCGGCTGGTCCGTGGCTCTACGTGTTCAGTATCCGTATCGGTTGCCGAATCATACGCGCTTGGCCGCCGGTTTCCCGGGCGCGTTTCGTATCATCGTTCCTCTGGCATCCTAATCCACGGTTGCACGCCGTCCAGGTTTGCGCCCGCGGCGCAGGTACGACTCTTTGCGCTGCCTCGCGCAGTATTAAAGCGCAGTGTTGCGTAGTTATGATTTGTTATTTGCCCTACGTACAGGTACCACACTACTAATCCTTACTACTGCAGTCTATCCGGTGCGCCCTGCACCAGGCCTCAAGTTGCGCTCTCATCCGAACCCGCCGGGCCGGCGGCCCATCAACGGGCAGGCTGTGGCGGAGCATCAACCACGCGAGTGAAGACGGCCGCCAAACCTCGCACAATGCCCCCCGGTCGCCCGCTACGCATCGCCGCGACCGTGTCATACCTGTACTCTAAGCCCGCGAAGCACATTCCAAGTTGTCGCTATTAGGCTCTGTGACTCCAAGTAGCAGGGAAGGCTCTTCGCCGACGCGGTCCAGTCTCCCGTCTCCCAAGCCCAATAATATTCTGCAATAACCACCTCTACCCGGAGGCGCTCTTTTACTACAGTGTTTCCACTCTCAGCCGGCCGGGGCGACCTTTCTCCCAGCCGTGATAACCCTTCGCCCCGTCCCGCCACCCCGAACCCAACACGATGACCGCCGCGGCCTCCTTAGTGGCATCCACCTCTGGTGCCTGCTGCACCAGCAGCGGCAGTGCCGTCCTGCGCCGGCCGTCGTCGGTGCGCGCTCCCTTTCGCGCGGGACGCGCGCCCCAGGCTCGCCGCGCCCGGCCGGTCGCAGGCGCCGTCCGCGCGACGATGGTGGGCCCGGACAAGGCGGCGCCGGCGATTAACGGCGCCCCGGTCTCGGCTGCGAGCAAGCAGGCCGCTCGGCAGGCGGCGCTGACGCGCCTGAGCGGAAAGGAGATCGAGGAGCGCGCAATGCGGCTGCAGATTGAGACACACCTGAAGTACCCCAATGGCCGGCCCGAGCTCGCGCCCAAAATCGAGCCCGAGCTCCTGGATCAGGCGTACGAGCGCTGCGGCGCCGTCACCGCCGACTACGCCAAGACCTTCTACCTGGGTACGCAGCTGATGACGCCTGAGAAGGCGCGCGCTATCTGGGCCATCTATGTCTGGTGCCGCCGCACCGACGAGCTCGTCGACGGTCCCAACTCGTCCCGCATTACCCCTGAGGTGCGCCCGTCCCGCTCGCCCCCTCCACCGGCGGCACACACGGGCCCAACGCTGCGTTTACCCACCCTCCGTGATCGGTGCATCGCCCCGCACATCCTTAGATCGGGCGTCGTGCTTCCGGCCTGCCGAGACGAACCCCGGTCTCGCTGCCTCACGGCGCCTGCCCAGCTCTGCATTTGGGGTGTTGTTAGTTGGATTAATACCCCCGAAAACCTGCTTGGCCCTCGCAATGTGGCCGCTCGTGGCATGTCTCGCAGCTCGTTATCTGTGGGCAGTCTGAGGTCTGTCAGATGTACTAGGGCTCCCATCGGATAGCTCTTGGCTAGCTAGGGTTATCTCGCTCCGTCTCCCGCGGCTCCCAGCCCTTGCCCCATTAGAGAATGGCAAACCCTCAGGGAGAGGGGGAGAATCCCCCCGTGTGTGCGTGCACGCCAAGGCAGCGGGGCTGACCGGCATTGTGCCGATTCGCAGGCCCTGGACCGGTGGGAGGAGCGTCTGGAGGCGCTGTTCGAGGGCCGGCCGTACGACATCCTGGACGCCGCGCTCACCGACACCATCTCCAAGTTCCCGCTGCACATCCAGCCCTTCCGCGACATGATCGACGGCATGCGGCTGGACCTCTTCAAGCTGCGCTACCAGACCTTCGACGAGCTGTACGGCTACTGCTACATGGTGGCCGGCACTGTCGCGCTGATGTCCACGCCCGTCATGGGCATTGACCCCACCTACAAGGGCGACCTCGAGCCGGTGTACCGCGCCGCTTTGGCGCTGGGCACCGCCAACCAGCTGACCAACATCCTGCGCGACGTGGGCGAGGACATCAACGAGCGCAGCCGCATCTACGTCCCCATGGAGGACCTCTCCAAATTCAACATCTCCGAGAAGGAGGTGCGCCGCCGCCGCCCCGTGCACCAATCCAACGCAAAAACACAGTGCCGGGGGTCTTTTAGGGTTATAAACCCTAGAAATTTTCTCTGAATCCAACCGCCGTGATAGTGGGCTGACCTCTGCCCATCCGCCGCGCTGCTTCCGTGCTGGCAGGTGCTGGCGGGCCTCTTCGCGCGCACCACCGGCGAGGTGGACGACCGCTGGAAGCAGTTTATGGATTTTCAGATCACACGCGCGCGAGAGTACTTTGTCGTCTCCGAGGCAGGCGTCAACTTTCTGGACGGCAACGCGCGCTGGCCCGTTTGGTGAGCCCCCCCCGCCCCCCCCCCCCCAGAAGCACAGGGCCCGCACCCCTTGCCGCACTTCCGCGGAGGGCCTGTTTAGGTGTGTCTGTTTGGGTGTCTTTACGTCGCCTCGTGGGCATCTGGGCACTGCGCATCGGTCATTGGACAGGGGCCCACTTGGCGTCTTCTGCGGCCGCCCCGTGCCTGCGTGGCGGTGCATGGATAAATGGCGGTCCGCCGGGTGCGGCTCCGGCGGCTGTTGCGGATACGAGGAGACCCCGGGGTATATGCTAAAGAACCCGTTCAGAAGCGGCGGCGGGGGGTAATCCGGGGTCCGCGCCAGGCCAGGGGTGTGGGGCGTTTGATTTGGACGTCCGCAATCTGCCCGCTTGGGACGTTTGGTCCAGAGTGCACCGTCTCGGTCTCACGTTTCACCCTGTTGAGGCTGCCAGTGGATCATGAGAGCCAGTGGCCCTTCTCTACGATGGCTGGTAGTTTGGGCGTCTCCCCCCGCCCCCCCCCCCCCCCCCCCCCCCCCCCTTTCCCCCCCGCCCCCTTCACCCCAAACTACCAGTCATCGGGCTGATGCGCGGCAAATGACACATCTGATTGGGCCTTGCCATCGATGCGGCGCGTCCCTAGCGAGCCTGAGCGCGGATTGTGGGCCTTGGGGGTTGGTGCGGCGCGGGACCCTGGCGGTGCACGGAGTCGTCTCGGTCTGGGCGGCCATGCCGAGTCTGCGGGCAAATGCTCGGCGTGGAGCGGGGCGGAGCGCCCGACTGGCCGACTGACTGACCGCCGGCGTTGTGGTGCGCGCTTAGGTCGGCGCTGGTGCTGTACCAGATGATCCTGGACAAGCTGGAGGAGAACGGGTACAACAACTTTACGCAGCGCGCGTACGTGCCCAAGGCGCAGAAGATTCTGTCGCTGCCCAAGTCTTACGGCTACGCCGCGCTCGGCACGCAGCTGTACGACCTCCGGGCCAAGGGCGTCAAGATCTGAGCGAGTTGCGGCGGCGCAGTTGTTCGGCAGGGGGGGTGGGGGGGAGGGGGGTCTGTTGGCAGCGGAAAAGGGGGCGTGTTAGGGTTTGGGGTCTACCTGACAAACCCTAAACTAACTGTATCATAGCATGGGGAGCAACCCTAAATCAACCAAAAACCTGTACCCAGTGGCGCTCTAGGCGGCTTTCAATTGCCTTCACCGTATCCGGTACCGCACCACGCCACATCAAATGGGCGGGTAAGGACAGGTGAGGACGCGCGCTGGGTGAGAAGCCGCCCTAGGGGAGAAGGGGGGTGGCGCGGGGGGGGGGGGGGGTTCCCTGGACATGTGAACCAGCGTGGCTTTGAGCAGCTTCCCCCCCCCCCCCCCCCCCCCCCGGAACACGCTGTCGTCATGGCTGCATCGCACATGGTCCAAAGGCAGCTCAGGCATGGAGGTCTTTGAAGGCACTGAACCCCATCGCCTCTCAGGCGCCCCTACTGAGACCACTTTGGCCACAGTTCCGTCACTGGTCCTAAATATTGCGGAATTCTTCGGCGACTTGTTTGACGATGATAACGGAGCGTCGGCTACCCGCCAGGGCTTTCCGTAACTGGATCGCCGCATAAACGGCCGCCGTAGGGATGCTGCAAAGTTTTCACTGTAGTTGCCAGTCCTCTCCGGGGGAAAAAAGAACATTTGGGAGTGAGGCGAGATGATGAGCCTGGCCTCACCCTCGGGCGCCTCGCATGTTGCCGGGAGCAAGAGCTGTGCGGGTGCAGCCGCCCAACGGGGGGTGAGCGCTGAAATTAACCCTAGAGTAAAACAGCCCACACTCAGGAGGAGACAGTGACCGCCCCCGTAGCCTGGCGGTTGAGCGGAAACACGCCAAAGGCGGGCCGAAAAACGCCTAGGAATGGGTGCATCCAAGCTTGCGATGATCCATGCCTTGTACGCGCTGTAGCCCCAATACACCAGCATGGGGCTGTTCAGGACTTCCATCGACCCCCCACGTCGTTAACAATTCATGTGGCCAATCGCCCGGGGTTCATTTCTTGGCGGTATGTGTACAGGTAGTGAGGATCACTGATGGGTTTGGTTACACGTGGTAGAGTCGGGCGAAGGCAAAGTACTATTAATACGGTCGGCAGGCAGGGGGGCCAGCCGGCGGGGGCGTAGTAGTGCGGTAGGAGAAGTGAGGATTACTCGGAGTCGGGCCTGAATGGCCTCAGCGGCCGCCGTCGTAGGGCTTTACTCCTCGCAGGACCCAGGGTTTGCATCCAAACCCTGCCCAGGCAACTTGTGTAACCTTATGGAGGGGGCACCGCAACAACCCCGGAAAAAGAAATGCGCAGCTTTGTGCTGCTGGGTACGGGCCTTGCTTGCAATCATGAGCGATTAGATACGTGTTGGCATTATTGAAGGGTCCACGCGGGTGCTGGCAGGGCGAGGGTGGCCATTTGCGCCGGGTAGGGGCGCACAACCTCCGCGATGGCGGATGCCACTAGCGTGGGGTGGTAGTCGCTGAGGTCGACATAAGGGGAAGATATGTGCGCCGATCCACTGGCGTGAGGAGTTGGTAGTGCTGTGGCGTCCCCCCTCACTGGTGAAAAAAGAAAGGGGGGGGGGGGGAGGAGGGGGGGCAAACGTTTGGATGGACTTGCGGAATTAGGTTTTTTAGGTTCTTACATATGGGTTTTCGTTTCCGGTTTCAAAAGTTCGGACGGATTTCGTCTCGATGACCCGGAACTCCAAAGCCCTAAAACAACCCTAACCTCCTCACGTCCTCACGCATACCGGGGTCTCGAGTGCGCGTGGCTGTGCTCCCCACCTGGCGGGACGGAGGAGGGGGGGTTGAGGGGGGGGGCGGGGGGGGGGGGGGGAGGGGGGGACTCTCATCAGTCCCGCATGTGCGTCACAAGCAAAGGGTCAGCATAAGTGACGCCCGGCGCCCGGCTAACCGGCTCCCCGTCTCCGCCCCAGCAGACATTTCCACAACGTGCGTGATGCTATGGCGCGGTGGATCTGGTAGTGCTGTAAACGGTCCGGTGCTGATTAGCTGCAACGTCGCATTGCTGGGTTCGCGGGTCACAAGTGAGCTGTTTCGCACCGCCACCGGGTACGATATTCCTTTATGTGTTTGTACTGTCTTCCGACATGTTCCCAGATAAATAAAGCTTCCCTCTCTTGGCGGTGCGTGGGAGTGGGGGGGGGGGGGGGGGGGGGGGGGGTGAAAACAACACTAGAGTGCGACCCCAAAGCGTGATTCTGATACGTATCACGCCAACGCCATGCCAGCGTGATCACACATACATGTTGCGGCGCAAGCTGACCCACGGGGCGATGTTGCGGGGCTGTACATCTTAAGAAGTGAAGCCACACCGTCCACACCTCGGTATGAACAACATTTGGAATCAAACCCGGGAACTCATTGTGATCTAAGCTCCGCTTCTTGGCGGCGCAGTGATTCGGCAGCGGGATTACGCAGGTGTGGGCACGCAGGGGGGGGGAGGGCGCGCATTACGGGTCGCGGCTTCAATACGATAAATAATCGTGACAAATCGGGACTTCAAAGATCCATATCACGGCGCTTTATAATCTACCGCAGCCACGCTTTGTGTCGCTTTGGTAGCCACGCTTTGGGTCGGGCGGACATTATCTTTTTTTACGCCCGCCCCCCCCCCCCCCCCCCCCCCCCCTCGCGCAGAGAGGAAAACTACATTTATTTATTAGAATAAATGTATTAGAATAAATATCGAATACTACACGAATATTACGACTCGTTGCAAAACAAATAAAAATGGACCTGGAAGGGAATCAAATGTTACGGCGATCTTCACAGCATTTAAGGATTAATCCAGATTTTCCCTTAATAATGGGGTTGTCTCGGATAAATCGATTCTTGAAGCCGATGAAGATCACGATCCGGTCCAGTTCACCTTCATGTTTTTAATCGATGAATCACAGAACGAATCACATAACGCCCCGAAAAAGCAGTTAATCAACGCTTATCAAACGATGACTGCATCGGTAGTAAATTGGCGCCCCGAAATCTGCCCAGTTCATATTATCTTGATCTTTGGTCCAACTTTGACAGAGATCCGTTCACACAGGGTAAGGGGATAGAAGGGTTTTAAGAGCGGGGAGAGGGGGACAGGGGGGGGGGGGGGGGGGGGGGGGGGGCGTCGCACCCTCGTAGGGCCGCTTGCCCCGCCCGTTCCCGCCCCCGCCGCCCCGCCCGCCGCCCCCGCGCCCGCCGCCCCCGCGCCCGCCGCCTCCGCGTCCGCGCAGGTGAGGCGGAGGCAGCGGCGGGAGTGTCACGCCCTCGTCCTTCCCGCCCTCCCGCTTCTGGAAGCAGAACGCGACGTTGACGCCGCTGGCCTGCGGAGGCGAGAAGGCAGGTGGCCGGGGGGGGGGGGGGGGGGGGGGGGGATAAAGGTGAGTGCTCGCTGCGGATGACGCGGGACTAGGTTTTGTGCATGGTTCTGCTCAGGGTTTAGGGTTATGGTATAAAGTATGAAACACTTGACGGTCTTATTGCCCCCTCCACCTTCGCACCGCATACCGCCCCGCATTATCAAATTGACGCACCAAACAGGCCACCGCCCAACTTCTGGACGCGTTTGTGTGTAGGGTTTGTCGGCAAAAACCCTAAACCCCTTGGGGGAGGGGGAACTGTTGACGATTGCCTTTTTTTGGTGCGTCACGTCAAAGCGACAAATACTGCGATCGGTCGATCCATATTCCTGCTGCCCCCCGAGCAAGGAGAGAAAAGCCGAGTTCACCTTAGCGGATACAACACGAATACCAGCCAGATCTTCCGGCTCGATGTCTGCAGGACAATAAATAATAAAAGCACCCAAGCGCCGGGGGCATACGATACATGGGAGGGGGCAGCTGGGGGGATGCTGACCTCCTCCAGGCCGGGCGGGCTGTGCGGGTAGTCCGGCTTGAAGTGCTTGAACAGCATGTCCCGGTCCTCCTGCCAGCAGAGACATACAGGCAAAGCGTTGGCGGGAGGGTCCACCAGCGTCCGGCCTTGATTCGAGCGGTGCCGGACGCACACACGATACATGAACGGCACACTCTACGGCCCGCTGTCTCATCACCCATTACGTACATTCACAGGTACGTATACAGGCAGGTGCCGGCGTCGGAATAAGTGCACTGCGAATAGGCCGCCGCCCTGCCTGCCAGAGGTCAATGCAGACGAAAGTATAGCGAATATGCTGAGAGGTTGCCAGGAGCAATCCCGATTTGAGGCGTGTAGTGAGGGTTCTCGTGCGTGGGTCGGCACCCGTACATTCCCCTACCTCTTGGGTTGAGCGGAGGAAAAGGAGAGCCGCGTCCGAAATCGCCTGGAATACGAGAGAATTAATACCGGTCGCAATACGGTTTTATCACGGATTTCTAGGCGTCCGTCCTCCGTCCTCCGTCCGTCCTCGTGTGCTGCGTCTTCGTGAATGAACCGTCATACGTTCGATCTGTGTTCGTTTGATTTCTAGGCACTCCTACCACAGTCCGTAAAAATCCTGCGACTAAGACGAATCTATCGTGAATTATACCGGAAACATACTGCAAAAATCACGAATGTCCGTCCTTCGTCCTCCTGTGCTGCGTCTTCGCGTATGAACCGTCATACGTTCGATCTGTGCTCGTTTGATTTCTAGGCACACCTCCGAAGACGGCGAGATTCTGAATGGATGCGCGTGTATTCTAGCCCAGGCACGTCATGTATTCGTCTGAAACGCCAAAATAACGCGGTACCGCAGCGCGTTTTTACTGCTGAATCGGCAAGCGAGACTCGCCCTCTATATTTATACAGCGACTATATACACGGTGGTCGGAGGATATGCTGCAACATGATGGTGTAAAAAGGGATCGCCGCGGTGCGGGGGCAGTCCGCCGACCCGGGGCCCGGCGTCCGTCGACGGACGGGCGACGGTCGAACGGCGGCGTCCGGCGTCCGGTGCCGGTACAGGCGGCGGGCGTGGCGATTCGCGCCGTGCCCGCCCCGTAGACCTGACGACCGGCCCGACCTGCGCGGCCTCGTGCGGGATGCGGGCCGCCCGTAGGCGGCTTGTACTGTATTGCTGATCTTGCAGTGCTGCCTTTTTTTTTGTTTTTTGGGTAATACCACTTTTAGCGGTGGGTTGTGTACCGGCCTTTTTGTAATGCACACCAGTGGTCGGCGGCCCGCTTTTACGCGGCTTGCAGATTTAATCTGGTTTACAAAATAATACGTCTCTGTTGAAAAACAATAAATTACTGACGAAAAAAAATAAATTACTGGCGAAAAAAAATACTGACAAATCTAACTCTAACGCTAATAAAAGCATTATTACCCGGAAACAACAGTAGTACAAGATCAACAGTCCAAGCCGGCTAAAAGCGGCCCGCATCCCGCACCACGCTCAACCCAAGAGGTAGGGGCACCTCCACAAATCCCCGGCGCGAAGCGCCGCTTAGTGTATATAATACACCTTTATCATAGCACTCGGTTCACGGCACCGAGCTTTGCGCTGTGGGGCGCGATGATTTCGTTCATGCTTTGTTCACGCTGTGTTCACATCTTGCCACCTGGGAGCACCGCAGGCAGACAACGCATACAGGCACCGCGCTGCCACGCCCACGTCCACATGCGCCATAGACACAATAAAAAGGCCTTCTTCCACAACAGAGGTTCGCAACGAATTCCTCATGGGCGAGCATCCTGAATAACGAACCGAGCCTATCGCGATCCACGGCTACGGCTGCTGTGAACCGCACCGCGCAATAATACCGTAATGAGCGCCATTCCACAATGTGTAACCGTCACAAAAAGCGAGTGCGATAGGGAATCAACCGTGAATCTCAAATGCTTACTATCGTAGGGGCACGCTACGATCCTGGCCGAGGCGGCCCATCACGTCAGTAACGGACGGTATCGGTGGCATGGCCGCTCTGCCATAGGCGCAGCCGGGCCGGCACGCCCGCACCTCGAGGAAGAGGCCGTCCATCTCCGGGTCGCCGTAGTTGAGCACCTGGAAGCGGGAAGGAGGGGTGGGGGGGGGGGGGGGGGGGCGTCAGCCGCCCGGGGCGCGAGCGGTGTGGCGCCAGGGGGGGGGGGGGGGGGGGCAGCGGGGGCGTCTGGATGCGCATGCGGGTGCTACTGTGGAAGTGGGCGTGTAATAGGCAAAGCTGTCATTGTGTGCGCATAAAGACACGGGTTCCGGCGGCCACGGTTATTAGAACACTGCAAATCAGGGCCTCCCCTGCCTGCCAGAGGTTAAATTCAGACGAAAAAATAGCGGAATTATAGCGAATGTTCTTAGGGGTTGCGTGCCAGGCCACTCTGAGGGTTAGAACACGGGTTCTTATAGGCGCGTCGGCCCCCGTTGGCATAGATAGGTGTGCATGTGCACATACACAGCCATGCCGGACCATTGAAACGGGTCAATGGGCGACCTGCAAAAAGCAAGGAACTGTCTCGCACCACCGAGCCGGACATTCCGTGCTTCATCCGCGGTGTATTCTGATAGATGCCCGAATGCAGACAGGGTTTTCTTTTTTGCAACGGGGCGAATGATCACGCGCCTGATAACCCAAAGCGTGGTTGCAGTATCGCACATGAACATACACCGCAGAGACGCAGACGTCCAGGGATAGATCACGTTACGCTATGGACCCCCCAAACACTTGCACACTTGCACACACACACACACACACACCTCCCTCTCAGTGAAGACCATAAAGCGTGGAGAAATAGTTCAGAATGTAAACAAATAGAAAACAAACGATCCGGCGCATAATAGGTGCAAACAAGTTGAACCTTTTCGGCCCCGGGGACCGTGCTTAATTGTATGATACAAATCGCGTCACTCGAGATGCGTCAATGGCGCATTGCCTGTATTGCAAATGCTAGGTGCTGCCGCCTCTCCCCTCCCTCTCGCTGCCAGGGGTATCTATCTATGTCTATGTATAGTACGTGTGCGCACGCTGTTTGAGCTCATTGGGAAGGGGCCCGGGGGGGGGGGGGGGGGGGGGGGGTGACCGGAAAGAGGTTGAACTGCGCGGCGACACCCTCCATGACGTTGCGGAACACAAGGTACTCGTACGAGCCCAGCCCCTTCCTGCCGTCGATCTCGTGCCCTGCCGCAGGCACAGGTGCCAGCTGCCATTGAGACACGGGAAGCGTTGCGGCGGGTCGGTCGATCGGGCGGCACAATCAGTGCTTGGTTTCGGAGCGGGTAGCAGCCCATGCCATTTTGGGTGTTGTTGTTGGGGGGGGGGGGGGGGGCACCTTCCGTGACGGTGTCGGCGATGGCCATGCTGTACGCCGACCCAAAGCACTTGAAGGCGCCCTACGCGTCGGCAACGAGGAGCGCTCGTCAGTGGCAGGCGGGGCTAGTGTCCAGGGTGAAACGGGTGTACTTCTCAGTGCTCCTCGCCACTGAGGGGAGTGCAGGTACCCACACAGACACCGGCATCTTATGTCGCAGCACGGGCTAGGAGACCCCGCAGTTTCGCCTGGAGAGTAAGTGCAGAGATATGAGACGTTCTTGAGGGACAGCGATGGGACGAATTAGCCGATGAGCGACGGTCCACAACGATCCGGGCTTTGAGCATGGAAAAGTTCTGGTGTTGGTAACGCCCAAAATGAACGACAGCAACTGCCAGTTGGTTGGCTGTGCAGCAACAATCAACGCACCCCGACGACATGCAATGGGTGCAGGGAGGTGGAGGGGGGATATATGTGTGTGTGGGTGGGGGGAGGGGGGGAATAGGGGGTGGGGCAGTGTGACAAACAGTAACAATGTCTCTATATGCTACGAGGTCGATACGGCGAGAATAGATACGACATCATGCCGCCGAGTGGCAAGAGTTGCGCATTGTGCGGCGGGTGTCGCCTCGATTGCTACAACAGGGCGTTGGCGGTGACACAGAGGGTGAAATAGGGGGGGGGGGGGGGGGGGGGTCAGAGCCAGCACGGTGATGCAAAGGGGGGGGGGGGGCAGACCTGCCAGCGCGCGTGCACGGAGGCCACCTCCTTGACCCAGGACTTCTGCTGGTTGAGCAGCGCCAGGATGCGCTTGCCGTCGGGGCAGGTGCCGAAGAAGTAGCCGCCTGCCCGAACGGGGGAGAAGGGGGGGGAAGGATAAAAGAGGGGGGGGGGGGGGGGGGGGGTCGTCAACCTGTCAGCGACACCAGGGGGTGAGCTTGCCTCGGCGCTTTTCATGCGCACGCTCAGGTCAGCCATCCGCGACACCTCGCATCGGATTGTGACACGAAATAGCGCACGGACTACTGCATGCCCTCCACAGCCCCCCCCCCCCTCCCCTCTGCTGTCCAAATGTTCTGGTTCGCATCAACCACGTGATAACTCCATGTGGAATTGCGACCGGAAACCCTCAACTACAATATAGGTTTTGGTGCCAGGTTGAAGTTTCCAACGATGCTGAGACTCGACCTAAAAACATCACCCTACCTGCACCCTGCACCCCAGGTCGTGGCGGGAGGGGGGGGGGGGGTGGGGCGGGGGGAGGGTATTTCAGGTGCCGACCCTCTTGATGCCGATCCTTTGCGCAGGTTCTCGAGTGGCGGGCGTGGACAGCCCGGGGCTGAGCTCGTGATGATTAACGATCATTTCGATTTTAACGGGAGATCGCATATGGGCAGACCATCTTGAGGAGGTCCACCCGCCCCGAGACTGCACTATCGACTGGCCCGTCATCCGGGACCACAATGATTCGGAGGAGGGACCCGGGTCGAGTCGTGACGGAATGTGTGCAACGACCGACTGACCGCAGGCCCGATCAAAGGTATGTTTGCGGTCATGACGCCCTTCAGCCTGTTACTTGAAGGTCGCAAGGAATGGCGCACCGGGGCTGGGAGAAAGGCTCGCGAGGGCGGTGGCGGCATTACGGGGGAGGTTGGCCGACGGCAGCTCACCGTCCTTGAGATTGTCCGCCACGTTGCGCATGAACGTCTTGAGCGCCGACTCGGACGCAAAGAAGTAGTGGATGGCAAACATGCACGTCACGGTGTCGTACGGCTGCGCGTCCACGAACGCGCCCAGCCCCAGCTGGTCCGTGTCCTCAAACTCAACATTCGTGCAGACTGCGGGACAAAGAGGGGGGGGGGGGGGGGGTCAAGTGGGGGACACGCCAGGTGTGGGCGTAGGGAGACGGCACAACGTGCACATACACATACAGGTGTGCATGTGCATATTGCGAGGGCTCACGGCACCAGGCAGATGGCACAGCAGCAACCACCGCAGGCACGAGTCCCATCAGGGCCGCCCCGCGCCCCACCGCCGCAGCCGCGTGCCCCTTAGAGCCTCCTTAGGGTGGCGGGACGCGGCGGCGCGGCGCACCTTGGCCCCGCTGCTCCCTCTGCTGCCGCGCCCCCTCGTAGCGGGTGCGCGCCTCCGCGATCTCGCCCGGCGACAGGTCGACGCCCTTCACGAAGCCCACCTGGCGCGGCTCAAGCAGCCATCAGCCCCCCCCCCCCCCCCCCCCTCCAATTATCCAGGGCCGCACTCCCGATGGATTGCGCAGGGGGCAATTGTGCGCGCACCTCCGCGTCCGCCCACTTGTGCAGATCGCCGCCGCGCCCACACGCCATGTCCATCAGCCGCCCCACGCGGTATGCGAACCTGGCGCACGGCGGGTGGGGGCAGCCATGAGGGGCCGGCTACCGGCAACGCACCGGCAGCATGGGACGCAGCCCTCTTGCCTGCACTCCGGGCTAGGGGGAGGTGGGGGGTTGTGGGTTGTGGGTTGTGGGTTGTGGGTTGTGTGTGTGTGTGGGGGGGGGGGGGGGGGGGGGGGGGACACGCAACTACGGGCGCCACGGGTGCCACTGCGGTGACACGGCCACCTGCCAGAACCTGGAGAACCTGGAGAACCGGCCCTACCTGCCAGAGGTTCGATGTAGACGAAACCGAAACCATAACGCGCCGTTAGCGAGGGGTTGCAAGCACCCCCGCATTGAGGCTTAGATGACGGGGTCACATATAGGTGCGTCGGCACCCATAGGCAGCTGTCATCGGCTGGGTGCGAGGAGAGCATCACATCGCAGGAGGGGCGGCGCGGGGTACGGCGAGGGACCTGTGGGGCGCGCCACCTGTTGATCATCTGCCGCTTCACCGTGTTGTGGAAGCGCTTCAGCGGGAGGGAGACGCCGCCGTCGCGCTGCGCGATGGCCTGCTCGTGGGGGGAATGGGGGCACGGCGGCTGCTCAGCTGGCCGCCGCGCAGGCCCAGTGCCCCCCCCCCCCCCCCCCCCCCCCCCGTCCCCCCCATAATCTCTCCCCAATGTCGTTCCCGCCCCGGCCCGCGCTCCCTGGTTCGCACAGCTGTGCGGCGCTCGTGATGCCTGAGTCTCCTGGGAATGACTGTGGTGGGGCGGAGGATGCACCTCTTGCTGCGAGACGGTGGCGCGGGAGTGGTTGTCGTAGTGCGCCCGGGTGGCATCCACCGCGCGGCGGTCCATGGCAGCGACGCCCGCGAGCCGGCTACCTCCAGTCGCGCGTGCCGCCTCCCTGCATGCCCGGCGCGCAGACGGTGGCCAGAGGGGAGGGGGTTCGGGGGGTGGGGGGGGTACTCGTCAGGGGGACACTGCACACAGAAGCTCAGCGTCGCCCAGTCCGGCCACTATGCCGCGCCATCGTGTCCAGGGGCAAGCAGGGCACGGCAGGGCGGAGCGCGGCGAGCGCGAACCAAACGCTGTTTCGTTTCCTGCTTTGTTTTCTCTCTCAAATAGAACCCGGCCTGGAGAGGAGTGCCGCCCGGGCTAACACGACCCAATCGTGCGGCACCGACCTCCCCCCCACCCCCCTCCCCCACCACCACCCACCAAGCCCCTCCTCCTCCGCGCGCAGCTGACCTTCGGGGCTGACCCCTCCGGCTGCACGACAGTATCACCTAGCGAGAGGGCGACCTGATGGGTGTGGCGTTACGGCCTGCGGGCACGGCGGCGACTTACGCGGAGGTACCCCTCTCAGGCTCTCGGTCCAGAGGGGGAGCAGCTACTACCGGGTTACACCCCAGCAGTTCCTACCCAGGGCAGGCAGCCGGCAGCGACCGGAGGGTATGCCCATTTGTTGGGGCTCACCGTCAACACAACAGCACCGGGCGGTGCAGGAAATTTCCTGGTGCGCCTCCGACTGAGGGGGTGCGATGCGAGCGGTCGTTCGAGCTCAGCAGCTAGCTACGGCGGCGGCGGCGACATTGCTGGGGCGACCACGCAGCAGCGCGGGGCCCGAGTTTGGGGGCCGGGGGGGGGGGGGGGGGGAGGGAGTGGGGGGGGGCACCGGAAACTATGTACGTAAGGATTACCTACGAGAAATCCTGGACGCTCTCCCTGTAACAAAAAAGTTCATTACCTAGGAGTACCTGAGGTACCGGTAGCTTACGTACGAGTATACGGGTACAGGTGTGAATTACAAAAAGGGCAGTTCCCCAGAATTAGATAGTAGCCGCCTAAAAGCGGGTACAGGTACAGGGTACGGTACCCTTGATGGGCTGACGAACCTGCTGCATATGAGGGGCCGTCACCCGCGCGGCCAGTAGTGGCCCGATCTATGTATACAATATATCGAATCTATATATCCGATCTACATATAGAATAGAATCTTCCCACCCACCGCCGCCTGGGCGGGCCCGACGACCGTCCTCGGCCCTCGGAATCGCGGGCCCTTCCTCCGCCTCCACCCCCGGCTGGGGATGGGGGCGGGGCTCGTGCACGGGTGGCGCCTTGGTAGCCTTGGCCCCGCCCGTGCTGCCACTGCCGCGGAGGAGCAGTGTGAGCTGGACACCGGCGTCTTACGTCGTTGCTGGTCCGGTCAAGTCCCCCTTCGCTGTTCTCTGAGCACCCTCTCCTTTCCTGACTGTCTTGTCGGCGCCTCCACATCATATTCGGCCTAGTGCCGCTATTGGAGTGGCCCGGGATGTTGTGCTGGGAAGTAAGGGAGTTCTACGTTCGGCGGAAGGGGACGCGACCGAGCTGGCGGCGGATCTGGCGCTGGGCGGAACAACGTGCGCTGGACACCGGCGTCTTACGTCGTTGCTGGTCCGGTCAAGTCCATGTTCGCTGTTCTTTGAGCACCCTCTCCCTTCCAATCCTGTCGGCACCTCCACATCACATTCGGCCTAGTGCCGCTATTGGAGTGGCCCGGGATGTTGTGCTGGGAAGGGAATTCTACCTTCGGCGGGAGGGGACACGACCGAGCTGGCGGCGAATCTGGCGCTGGGCGGAACAAAGCGCGCTGGACACCGGCGTCTTACGTCGTTGCTGGCCCGGTCGGCTCTCCATTCCCTACTCGTTGAGCATTCTCTCCCTTCCTGTCATGTTGGCGCCTCCACATTACATTCGGCTCAGCGCCGCTATTGGAGTGGCCCGGGATGTTGCGCTGGGGAAGGCGTTCTACGTTTGGCGGAAAAGGACGCGACCGCGCTGGCGGCGCATCTGGCGTTGGGTGGCATGCGTCTGTTGCACGCCCGTGGCGCCCCGTTCTGGGTTGGACCCCCCACTTCCGCTCCTTGTTGCGAGACCTCAACTTCGAAGCTCCTTTCCTGTCGGCGCCTTCACATTACATTCGGCCTAGTGCCGCTATTGGAGTGGCCCGGGATTGTGTGCTGGGGAGAGCGTACGTCCCTACTGCGTGGAGCGGCGGCTGGCTGGTGGCTGGCGATGCCTGGTCGGTGGCTACCATGGCGGTTCCCGCCTCTGTTGGCCCGTAGCTGGATTAATTTTCCTTCTGGATTTCCTTCTGGATTTCTGTGTGGATTTCTTGAATGTTGCGTCTAGCACATGTAATCATAATTATATACATATAGATACATGTACAATATATATACATATATATACAGATGTTATAAATACATGTATACTATACATATCCTAGGATATATATGGTTTGTATTGGATTAATTGATGTTTGAAAACCGATATACCGCGGACGGAAAGGGAAGTCAAGAACCCAACTGTGAATAATTCATTGTTTGATGATAATGAAAGTTCGTGGGATAGTTTGCGTTTTCCTTCTTTATGTTCTTGATTAGCGAGCATCGTCCGATTTTGTTTACTACCAGTAGTTGGGGTTTCTTTTCCCTCGTCGCCTATTTAGCAGGCGGCGCGGTCCGGCAGAGATACGGTACTAATGTGCACGGTGCTAGTATGCCATACCGCCCGAGGTGCTGCATCGACCCCGCAGCGCCTCGAGGAGCTGCATTAACATCGTGCTCCCGTACGTCACCTCCGCGTGCGATTCCCGACGCAGCCATCCCGGGTAGCGTTGCTCCCGCATGTTGCTTCGTCGTGACTATGCTTAAAAGCACGTCGGTACCAGGGGGCTTGTCTGTCCCCACCTTTCTTTGTCGCGGCGCAACCACCATGAGGTCGCACCGTGACAAAGCTTGTGTCTTCGTGACATGCAAGGTCTTTGGTATTACAAGGCACTCAGAAGTAGTGACGCCCCGCGCCCAGCTCGAGGACATGTCTTGTTGGCCGGGAGGCGGTCGACGATCGTCCAAAGGAGACCGTGCGCCGGCTCTTCGCGCCGACAACCAGTGCCCCACACAGACAACCGTTCGACTGATGCGGGGGGGACGCCTGCCCGTCACTGCACCATGTGTCTCGGTCGCCGCCGCAGCCTCGGGCACGCATGTGGGCGGTGCCATATCAGGCCGCAATTGCACCGTGTGCCCCGGCCGCTCCCGCGGCCCACGTGCGCAGTTGTCGGCACCTATTGGTCGTCACTACACCATGTGCCCCGTCGCTTCCGCGGCCCGGGAACGCAGCTTGCCGGCGCCAACGGCCGCGGGCCGCCGCTGCACGTTGTGCCTCGGTCGCAGCAGCAGTCTCGGGCAAACACTTGGTCGGCACCGTCAGACCGTCCCTGCAACGTGCGCCCCGGTCACTTTTGCGGCATGCGCACACTAGAGCTGGTCGGCGCCAACGGGCCGTCACTGCACCACGTGCCCGGTCGCTTCCGCGGCCTACAAACGCAGCTGGTCGGCACTAACGGGCCGCCACTGCATCATGCACCCGGTCGCCTCATCGGCCCGGACACGCAGCTCGTCGGCGCCACCTACCGGGCCGCCACTGCACGCTGTACCCCGGTTGCTGCCGCAGCCTTGGGCACGCTGTTGGTTGGCACCGTCATGCCGCCACTGCACCTTGTTCCCCGGTTGCTTCCTCAACCGAGCACGCGGCTGGTCTGCGCCGGCACACCGTCCATGCACCATGCACCTCCGGTTGCCTCCACGTCATGCGCTCGCAGCTAGTCGTGGCCAACGCGCCGTCAGTGCACCCTTCGCCCCGGTCGCTTCCGCGGACTGGAAACGCAGATGGTCGGCGCCAGCGGGCCGCCGCTGCAAAGTGTGATCGGTTGCTGCCCTCGGGCACGCAGCTGGTCGGGCCGGGCCATCAGACCGCCACTGCACGTATAGGCCGCCACTGCACATATATGCCCTGGCCGCGTTCGTTCGCAGCCCGGGGACGCAGCTGGTCGATGCCGTCAACTCGGCCCTGCGCCATGTGCGCCAGCCGCCTCCACGGCATGCGCACGCAGCTAGTCGTCGCCATCTTGCCGCCATAACATCATGCGCCTCGGCGGCTTTCACGGCATGGGCTCGCAGTAGCAGGTGGGCGCCAACGGCCCGCCGCTGCGTCCTATGACCCGGTCGCTTTCGCAGCCCCCTTACACTCAGCTAGGTGACGCCATCGAGCCGTCGCTGCTTGGAGTTGGCTACAGACTACATCGTCAAGCGCCCCCCCCCCCCCCCCCCCCCCATCCCCGCCCCCGCCCGCCCTTCGCTCGCCCGCTGTGCGACGGTAGCCAACCGTTATTCTCGTGAGCCGTCGCTGCGCTCCCGCCCGTGCGTATGACTCACGTGTGGTGCACTGTAGAGCATCGATGTAAAAAATAGTAGATGTACTGCAACATCACATACTGGTACCCACGATAATTGAGTTTCCTTCCTCAGTTCTTTCCGTGCTTTTCCCGGACGGTTTCAATGAAAAAGTCTGAGGTCATTCCACTCATCATGATCAAGATTTGCTACTAGTAACTCTACGGCTGAATATTTAGAAATAATATCGATGGACGAACCGGAATGCCACGGATTTCGTCGTGCGTCATCTGCCCATCTGCCCCTTGTGAACAACAAGCACCGCATGCATACCGCTTTGAAAAGTCTGTGGGCATCCGTGGCGATTGAAGCGGGGGCGGTGCTCTACCGGGACCGCTCGGGAGTCGACGACTTGACCCTAGAGACGAGTGGGCTGCGCCCATCGGACCGCTCGCGGCCATTGGGTTTGACGCTAGCGGGGTGGGTGGGTGGGTGGGGGGGGGCGGCAGGCGATTACATGATCGATTTCGCGTGCGTGTCCTCTAAGACCCCCACTTGAGACAACGACCCCCCTGGTGCACCGCGGGGATCGCGGCGACCAAGGCGGAGCACAACAAGTTGGCCGCGGCGGACCGGGCGTCTTCTGTCCCAGTGCAAGGCGTTCACCGGTACTACCTTTTTGTGGTTGAGGACTGCGGCCGCCTCGGAAAATCCGCTTTAACGGTGGTCTACATCTTTGCGGTGTTACTTGCTGTGCGCAACTTCCCCGGCGGTCCTTCCGCTTCGACTTCATGCTTCCTTCGTGGCCAGTCCCGCCGTCCGGGCAATGGATATCTTTGTTGCCAGTCAGCCCGCTGAGTTCCGCCATCACATGTCGCGCATGTGGCACGCAAGGGTTGTTGCAGCGAGTCTCTGCTTGCGTGTATGGTATCTTGGGTGGCATTCTCTCTTCCGGAGTGCAGACGGCCAAGTATGATGCGTATGCCGTGCTCATTCCCACCGTCTTCTGGTGTTGCTTCCACCGCGCAATTGCTGTAGTGGACGGTTTCTATTGCCTTTTCGGGTGGTTTCCGGATCGCCTTTTGCCGCTAGCTCATGTAACTATAACTAATATCGATCGCCATATGTGATTACATGAGCTAGACGCAACATTCAAGAAATCCACACAGAAATCCAGAAGGAAATCCAGAAGGAAAATTAATCCAGCTACGGGCCAACAGAGGCAGGAACCGCCATGGTAGCCTCCGACCAGGCATCGCCACCAGCCAGCCGCCGCTCCACGCAGTAGGGACGCTCTCCCCAGCACACAATCCCGGGCCACTCCAATAGCGGCACTAGGCCGAATGTAATGTGAAGGCGCCGACAGGAAAGGAGCTTCGAAGTTGAGGTCTCGCAGCAAGGAGCGGAAGTGGGGGGGTCCAACCCAGAACGGGGCGCCACGGGCGTGCAACAGTCGCAGGCCACCCAACGCCAGATGCGCCGCCAGCTCGGTCGCGTCCTTTTCCGCCAAACGTAGAACGCCTTCCCCAACACAACATCCCGGGCCACTCCAATAGCGGCACTAGGCCGAATGTAATGTGGAGGCGCCGACAAGACATGAAGGGAGAAAGTGCTCAACGAGTAGGGAATGCAGAGCCGACCGGGCCAGCAACGACGTATGACGCCGGTGTCCAGCGCGCGTTGTTCCGCCCAGCGCCAGATCCGCCACCAGCTCGGTCGCGTCCCCTTCCGCCGAACGTAGAACTCCCTTCCCAGCACAACATCCCGGGCCACTCCAATAGCGGCACTAGGCCGAATGTAATGTGGAGGCGCCGACAGGACAGGAAGGGAGAGGGTGCTCAAAGAACAGCGAACATGGACTTGACCGGACCAGCAACGACGTAAGACGCCGGTGTCCAGCGCACGTTGTTCCGCCCAGCGCCAGATCCGCCGCCAGCTCGGTCGCGTCCCCTTCCGCCGAACGTAGAACTCCCTTCCCAGCACAACATCCCGGGCCACTCCAATAGCGGCACTAGGCCGAATGTAATGTGGAGGCGCCGACAGGACAGGAAGGGAGAGGGTGCTCAAAGAACAGCGAACAGGGACTTGACCGGACCAGCAACGACGTAAGACGCCGGTGTCCAGCTCACACTGCTCCTCCGCGGCACTGGCAGCATCGCCATATCGATGGACGAAGTTCACGTACCCTTGCATATTGTGCGACTACAGGTTGCGATTGGTCCGCCGCCGGTACCCGTACGGCATAAAGGAGTATGTGTCATCGCTCAGCTTGCGCTCCCATCATGTCGCATCGTGTATAGTGCGTGTTTACATCGTGCATATTCGTTACGATACTATTATCTGTGCGGACCGGGTGCTACAGCAGATGCGCGCGCGCGGGCGGCGGTACAGCAGGTGAAAACCCCGTGTGATGCGGCAAAATTTCGTATTACGACTAGCGACTACCGGGTACTGTGGCCCCGCCGCCGGTATGGCAAACAGCAGCAGCAGCTGCTGCGAATCCTTACACTCTTGGCCACCGGAGGCAGGACAAGTAGCGCGCCGCGCATGTGACCCAACGATCGCCCTCGCCAAACCGTGTGAACCGCGGTAGCCCCACGGTAGCTAGCTTGCCTGTAGTAGGGGCAACCCAGGTCGGACGCAAATCGGCGTATCGATTCCCAACCTACGCCCCGCAAGGGCCCGTCCAATGAACCCCGGCAAACTGGCACTCCCCAACAGTCCATAGTGTCGACACCGACCACAGCGGCCCAGCCGGGCACGCCCGCGGCCGGTTCCACATAGGTACTGCCACCCTACCGGGGCGGCTGGCATACAAATGGCGTCGCCCCCGCCCAGCCCGAAGCCCAGCCCGTCGCCGCGCAAGGGCGGCCGGCAGTCTTTCGCGGGCTGGTTCTCCCTGCCCGGGCGGACACGCAGCGGCGGCAAGTCGGCGCACGGGGCGAGCGAGCGGGCGATCGAGAAGACGGATCCGCTGGTGGACCTCCAGGCGAGCCGCCCGTGACTGCCAATTGTCGAAAAGCCCTCCTTGTTATCACTTCACTAATATTCTTACTGAAAGGACCCGGAGCAGTTTCCAAAATATAATTCATAGCGCCCTACCGGGAGGTAGTTTCAGGTGAGGCGGGCGTGTGCCGCACCGCCCGAGGCGGATCGTGCGCCCGAGGGGCGTTGCATCGCGGAGGGCGCGCTCGCTGGGCCCGGCCACGCAGGGCTGGTCGAGCGCGGCGATCTCCGTGTCGTCAGTGGGCGTCCTGCAGGCAACCTGCAATGGGGCCAAACTGCACAGCTACTGTGCGCGTGGGGTTAGATCGAAAGGGCGTGTCTGTGGGTGGGTGCGCGCATTCTATGTGACTGGGTGAAGCTGTAAAGCTTAAGCGAAGTTGAAGATGGGATGGGGTATGAGGGTCAAAGGGAGTCGTTGATGTCGGCCCATACTCGTGCAGCCTGGGCGCAATGTGGTGCTGGCGAAGTGGCGTTTTCCATGCGGCAAACCAAGGATGGCCCGAGGCTCGAAGCAGGCCGCGGAACGCGCCCTGACCTCCGCATGAAACAGTCGTAGCACTGCGCACGCCGCTGCCGGCGCCACATTGCGCGGGGGCGCTCCCCCCCCCCCCCCCCCCCCCCTCCCCGCAGCATCCACCGCCCCAGCCGCGCAGAGCTGAGGGTTGGTCCGCGGGCGTGGCCTGCTCTGCAGGTGGGGCGCACTCTGTGGGAGGGCGTCCCGCGCAACATGCGCGCCGAGCTGTGGCTGTCCATCCTGGCGCAGAACGGACGCGGCCCCGCCTTTGGCTCGCTGTACCGCAAGCTGCCGCACGCGGTGCCTCCCCCCCCACCTCACCCCCGCCTCTTCCCCCAGCCCACACCCCTATTCCTGCTTCCCCCCATCCCGGTCCCAGCCGTACCCCCAAATCGCCCCCGCCAGTGCGCATGTGCTGAGGCGCGTGGCCCCGAGCAGGCGGTGCCGGCGGATGTGAAGGAGGCCATCTTCAAGGACGTCAGTCGCAGCTTCCCCACGCATGAATTGTGCGCTGCCTCCTACCCCATGCTCATGTTCGGCCCCATTACCTCTGAAATAATCATATTTGATTAACCCATGCGCTCTTTCACCGCGGATTTTCCTGCGTATTGCTCTCCGCATGGCATGCTGACTGTGGTGCGCGCCCGCCTGCCGTGCACCCCAGCTTCCGCGAAAAGGCCAACCAGCAGGCGCTGTACCGCCTGCTGCGCGCGTACGCGGCGTACGACCCCGAGATTGGGTACTGCCAGGGCATGAACTTTGTGGCGGGCGCGGTGCTGCTGTACCTGGCGCCCGGCGAGAGCGACGCGTTTGCGGCGATGGTGGTGCTCATGCAGGAGCGCGGCCTGCGCGGCCACTACACGCACGACATGCGCATGCTGCAGGTGCTGCCTGCTGCTCCCCCTCCCCCGCCCTTCCCCAATCGTTCTTCACCGCCTTTTACGGTGAGAAGAATTAAATCGGTAGAAAGTTCAGTGGGCTGCTTCCCGTTTGATCTAGCAAGGGCTCGAAGTGTGCATAGGGGGGGCACATGTCCAGGCGCACCGCTTTGTCCTGCATAAGTTATGGCTGTGTTGGAGCATGCCCCCCACGATGCATGCCGCCAGGCTACCCAGTGCTGCCCCCCTGTTGCGCGCTTGCGGCATGGCGAGACTCGCACAAGCGGCCCCCACGGCAGGGCCGCCAGTCCGCCTGCGGCGCTCCGTGAGGGCAGTCAGCCTGTTTCGGCACATAGCGCATAATCAGCCGGAGCGTGTATATATATACATACACATAGATATAATATGTGTGTGTATACATATTTATATTTATATATTTATTTATAGGTATGTATATCTAGACCTATATATATTGTTTGGGGGGGAGGGGGAGGGGGGGGGGGGGGGGGTTACAACTCCCCACGCATCCCCGACATTGGGGTTAGACCACCGCCGCGATGGCCTTGGATAAGCTCAGCGGCGTGGGCCTGCTTTGGGGGGGGGGGGGGGGGGGGGGGGCGCACTAGCATCGCCACACACTTTTGCATGATGCAGCCACGCATGCGCTGACGCACCTCCGGTGTGTGCTCGTGGCGCCCCAACAGGTGCGGCTGTGGCAGATGGGGCAGCTGATGCCCGCGGCGCTGGTGGAGCACCTGGAGCAGCACGGCGTGCTGACGGCGCTCTACGCCTCGGCGTGGTTCCTCACACTCTTTGCCTCCGAGATGCCGCTGAGCTTTGTGGGCAGGTGCGGCGTCCCGTCAAACAGCCGCCAATATGTGATGCTGTGTTAATGCCGGGTGGATCCACATGAACCCGTTCATGGGGCAACTACACGCGTCAATAGACTTCAGCCTGACTCAAATCTCATTTTGATCTGCTTCAGCCAATATGCTAAACCCCTTCGCACTACCCCATGCGTCATGTACTGGTGCCGGCGCGGTTACAAGAAAACACCGTGAATCACAACATGCTCTTCCTGCCAGAGATAAAATGTTCTTATAGGTTGCATGCAAGGCCAATTTGAGGCAAACAGCAAGGGTTCTTACGGGTGAGATGGGCTCCATAGATTACATATACATTTACATTTATGTCTATGTCTATGTATTTTTATATTATATATGTATACACATATGTAGGTTTATGTCTATATATGTGTATAAATATTTTTCATTACATTATGTATATATATATGTGTGCATGTGTGTATAACCATGCTATCCCTATAGCAATAACCCATGAGGGATGTTGCTCAGAGGAATAACCCCCCCCTTCCCTTCCCTCCCCCCCCTCTGGTCTTCGCCTGCTTCACCTCGACCATCTGCGCAGGATGCTGGACGTGCTGCTTTCGGCATCCGACGACTCGGTGCTCATGAAGGTACCGGATGAGCCCCTGCGGTCAGCGGCCATACAGCCGCCCAGCCCCCCCCGGGAAGGCGCCGCACTGACCCCCTTCAGCGCTGGCCCGGCCTTGCCTTGTGGTCAGGTGGCGCTGCGTATCATGGCGGAGCTGCAGCCGCGGCTGCTGGAGCTGCAGGACATGGAGAGCATCATCACGCTCATCAAGACGGAGCCGCCAAAATGGAGCCAGGATAAGCTGCGGGTGGCGCCCCTATCCGCCCCGTCTAACCGCCACACCACCGCTGTGTAATCATCTCGCACACGCTCCCGGAGGCAATGCGATGCTGCGTCAGTCGCGTGGGAAGTGACCCCCCCCTCCCTCCCACATGGTCCTCCCACGCAGGCGGTGCTCACTGACGCGCTCTGCCACGACTGGGACGGCGAGGAGGAGGCGATGTACAGCAGCGGCAAGGAGGCGGAGACGGTGCGCGAGGCGATCGACCGCAACAACCGCATGCGGCAGGAGGCAGCGGAGGTGTCGGCGCCCGGGGTGCGGCGCCTTCGGCGAGCCATGGCACAGGGGCAGTCCTGCACTGGCTGCCTTTAGCACGCAACTGCATGTCTCGCGCCGATGTGCTGACGTACTCGCGTCCTTATGCACCGGCGCGTATGCTATTGGTAATGCGCAAACCACATGACAGCGCGGATATCCCGAAGCGGCTGATGCACGTGCCGGCGCGGCAGCAGGAGCAGTACTGCGAGTGAGAACGTGCCAGACTATGAGAGGTCAAATGGAGGCGGAGCCATACCGTAACCATCGCGAAAGTCTCTACTAGAGGTAGCATGCGAGGCCAGTTTGAGGCTTACAATAGGAGTCATATGAGTGCGCCGGCACCCGTACTACGTTCCATCATATTACTGTATGGCGATGTGTATATACCCGTATACGGTATACGGGTGCTGATACGATCATAAGGACACCGCGATTAAGAACCTGGCCTGCCCGCAAGATGAAAAACGAAGGCGGAACTATGGCAGTAATATAGCGAATGTGTGTATACATAGGTTGCGTGCGCATGCCCAACTTTAGTCTCATAATATTGGGGGGCGTAACGGCGCGTCGGCACCCGCACTTTGCTTGCAGCCGTGAACATGCCCACAGATGCACACATGCGGTGCGTTGGCAGCGCGACCAGTGTATTAGGGTTTTTAGGTTTTCTGCAACGGCTCGCACTCTTGCCTCGGGTGGGGCGTGAATCTGAGGAATCTGACACTGAAGATGCGCCTCCTTATAATCATGGTGGGAAAGCGCCTCGAGGATGCCCGGCTCTGAGGGTGCGACGGTGCCGGCCACCAGGTGGAGGACACCGCGGGGGAGAGCGTGGACAGCAGCGCCGACCTCGCTGCCTCCCCGGGTAGCAGCGCCGCGGACGGCACGCCGAGCAAGGTCCACGCCCATGGGGGACTGGAGTGATTTGCGGATTATGAAAGATTTGAGCATCTTTCCGGGCGTGCCGGGATGCTTTCTTCCGGGAGCTGAGAAAGCCGATCCTCAATAGTGAATGTTTCCCCATGGCCGCTTCCAACCGCATGGCCCCTCCCACGCTCCCTGCCTGAGTATGCCTCCCGCCCCCCTGAAAGCACCCACCGCCCTCGCCCCCGTGGTCTGCAGGCGGGAAACAGCACGCCCTCCAAGCCCAAGCAGCGGCTGCGGGGCAACCTGCCTGAGGGCTCCCCCATCCCTCGCCTGGCGCCGCCCCCCAAGTCCCCCGGCCTCCAAGTCCAGTACCCGCCGGCCCCCGCCAGCGCCCCCCCGAGCCTGATCCAGCTGGACAGCCCGCCCGGTGCCCGGGCGGCGCCCCGCAGCGCCGGCATGAGCCTGATGGACGCGGACGAGAGCGCGGCGGCGGGCATCGCGGCCGCGCTGGCGACCCCCCTGGGCGGGGGCGGCGCAGGCTGGGAGCACCCCTGGCCCGGGTTTTCCCTCGCGGAGCGGGAGCCCAGCCACGGCGCTTTCCTGCACCCGGCCGGCGCCCCGGCGTCCGCCGTGCAGCAGCCTCCGCTGCAGGCATTTGACTCTTTCGGCAGCTTCCAGGTTTGCGCCCACCTCTGAGGCTCTCCAATTGTCGCGGAAAATGTGCTGAAAAGACTATCTCAGTAGGGAGTGTCAGCAGCTCGGCGTCGATTCCGCCATATAGTGTCCTGATTCGCCCTCGAGGGTATGGCCAGCATTGCTGCATTGTTTGCATGGTTTTATAACTGCCCCTATATCTGTATAAACGAAAAAAAATAAGAGTTTTTATAGCCCCGCCTATTATAAACAAAACCGAGGGGCATGTATGTGCGATGCGTGGGAAACCCTACCATCTTTGCGTAGATTCGTGGGCGGCCGGAAGCAAGGGTGTATTGGGTTGACTGCACTCGACTTCACGGCATTATATGTGTCAAATCGATTCACGAGTATTTCACCATGATGTTACTATTATCATGCGTATAGGCGGCCACCGTAATGATGATAATGCGTGAAATGCGTTGCGAGCTGTGTGGGAAGCGGCCTGGCTATGTACGGGGACTCTATATCTAGTCGTCGGACGTATTAGCGCGACTTTGATCTGAGACTTGCGCATAATGCGCCGGGGCAGCCATACTCAGTCTGCTGGTGTTCCGCTGTCCGATCGAAAGGCGCCCGGTGATTCACCCTCCGCCCAGCCCGGGGTACGACGCGACAACAGTAGGCCGCAAGAGCACACTACCGAGGCGCCCGTGCCGGTTGCGGTCGGAAGCACGAGCGAGGTTTCGCTCACCGCCGCCATCCTCGCCAGCCTCAACGGCGACATCCGAGCTCCGACGCCAGCGGCTGGCGGCAAGCGCGGCAAGGTTCCCTCCATGCGAGAACAGCGGGCACGGCAGCAGCAGGAGCAGCAAGAGCTTCAGGCGCGGCAGCGGGCGCAGTTATCCGCGACGGGGAGCATTCAGGACAGCGACATCGGACGGGCCGTCGAAACGGACTCGGAAGGGCTGTCGAGGGCGACGCACATGGCGGCGATGCTGCGCCTCAACAAGGGCAGCTTTAGCAAAGGCGGGCACGGCGGTGGTCTGCCGGTGCAGCTCGCCCTCGACGCCAGTCCGGGTGGCAGCAGCAGCGCGGATGGCGCGCCCGTCTGGGACGAGGCCGTGCTGGCGTCCCTCAGCGAGGCGGCCCCGCCGGGAAGCCCACTGCCAAGCGACGCGGAGCTGCGCACGCTGGTGCCCGACCTGCTGGAGGCGGAGACGGCGGCGCTGCGGGAGCTGCAGCTGAGCGCCACGCTTTCGCGATGCGACAGCAGCGCATCGTCCGTTGACGGGGTGCCGGTGTGGGACGAGGCGCAGCTGTCGGCGATTCGGAAGATTGGTTTTTGGGACACGCTGGGGCAGCAGCCAGCAAACGGCAGCTCGTCGTCCTGGGAGAGGAGCGGCGAGAAGTGGGACGCGAGTGAGACGGCGAGCGACCAGCGTGTCGAGAAACAACTGGGCAACACTTCCCGGCAGCTCTTCTAGCTCTCCCGAGTTTTACTAATCGCGACAGTCTAAGAACAGTGCTCCCGCTTCATAGTCAGCAAGGGGCGCACCGGCAGCACGGACTGTACACAATAATAGTACACAGTTGTAGTACATAGAAACCGCACAATCGCGCCGCTCGGAGGCTCACGCGGGTGACGTCTCGGGAGTGGCGCGCCCACGCCTCGCACTTGAATAAACAATGCTGTACTCCCACCAAGATGCTGTACTCCCAGCTATCGCATCCCTCGCCACACACTCTCGACCCTTTTCTACGTCCGGCAGTAACCCAACCCTCCTTGAAATGAGATACCAAAACGTCGAGTTTCGGGTTGCTGTTCAATTATTAAAGGTCTCCGCCGCCGAACAAACAAAGTCCGGCAGCGCAGTGCCCACCTGTATACGACAATTCCAAGGTCGACTCCGCATCTGACCACTCGACCATATGCCTCATAAAGGCAAATCCCATGTGTGGAGGCGCACTGCAGTTCCCTGCTGCCGCAGCAGCAGCGATTCGCAACTCGCCGCGGCCACATCCACATAGCGCGACGGCTTAGGGATACGCAGCGGCAACTCGGTGGCGTCGACCCTGTCTTCAGGAGGACCGTTAGCCAGCATTTGATGCACCCCCAGAAAGGCCTGGGAGGAACTCCGTGGTCGGGGCAGGCAGGGGAAGATCGCCGCGCCGCGATGGATGCCGCAACAGGTGGCGCTTTCGTTCTGTTTCAACGAACGCTATCACTGCCACCGCATCCTCAGCTTGGGACTTCTCGCCAAGACACATTTGGGGAGACAAATGACAGCAAGCGGCCAACGGCCAAGCGTGCCGCGGTGTTACAGTCTGCTTTCTGCGCAGCGGTGAATGGCGGCGGCGCCGAGCCCCGGGGCGCGGCCTTAGTTTTTGCTAGGCGGGGCGCGCCGGGGGAGGGGCTGGGGGGTGCGGCGGCAAGGACGGTTGCTTCCTTTGCGGCGCGGGGTGCTATAATGGGGGGGGGGGGGGGGGGGGGGGGCTGTGGAAAACTAGGGCAGCCACAGTCTTCTAGGCGTGACAACATCCGTGGCGAGGGATGCACCGGTGAGACATGCTATCGTCGCGAACTCAAAAGGGCGGGCGCGGGGGTAATGTCTGTCTAGGACCTCGGTGATGGTGCGGTGACGATCAGACCTTGTGGGCCTAGGACTCGTGGGCAAAGCGGCAGCCGGCGCCACGGGTGCACTCGCCCTTCTGGAAGGCGTAGCACACACCGCCGCCACCGCCGCCGCCACGGCCACCGCCGCGGCCGCCGCCGCCACCGCCGCCGCCCTCGTGGGAGAAGCGGCAGCTGGAGCCACGGGTGCACTCGCCCTTCTGGAAGGCGTAGCAGGTGCCGCCGCCGCCGCCACGGCCGCGGCCGCCGTCGGAGCCGCCGCGGCCGCCACGGCCGCGACCGCCCCCACGGCCGCCACCGCCGCCGCCCTCATGGGAGAAGCGGCAGCCGGCGCCGCGGGTGCACTCGCCCTTCTGGAAGGCGTAGCAGACGCCCTGGCCGCCACCGCTGGCGCCGCCGGTGCCTTCGTTGAAGCGGGCTGCGTACAAAGGGGGCAGGGAGGGGCACCGTGGGGTCAGATAAGGGGCCCAACCACCAGCGGAGCGGACACACCCTTGGTGGGCTATGAGGGGGCATGAGGGGCCATGCTGAGGGATGGCAGGGTTGCACAGAACACACTGGCCGGGCAATCAAAGACGACATGAGAAGGAGCACAGCATGTAGGCGTCGCGCCCACTGTGCAAGAGCAGCTAAGGCATCGGGCCCAAAGGGGGCGAGAAGGTGCGCATGTTGGTGCGGAGAGAAGCAGCACAACCATGCAGAGTGCGGTGGCCTAGGTGCCAAGGAGAATGGCGAGAGGGCGAGGTGGCTCGATGAGCAGAATAGGGACGGTTCCGCATCGACCGCGGATTGGATGATTGAGTGTACGAGAGAGTTGGGGAAGGATGGGAGGAGTGGGTGGGTTTGGGGGGGTAAGGGAGGTGGCGGCATGGTGTGCTCTCACCCTTCTTGGCGGCGCGGCACTCTCCGCAGCGGATAGGCTTGTTGTCGAAGCCCTTGGACTTGTAGAAGTCCTGCTCCTCAACGGAGAACTCGAACTCGTTCTCGCAGTCGCGGCAGGTGATCATCTCCGCCTCGGGCTCCTTGGGAGCCTCCTTCTTGTGGACCTTCAGCCCATCCTCCTCGTCCTCCTCCTCCTCCTCCTCCTCCTCGTCATCATCGTCACCTTCCTTCTCGTCGCCAGCCTCCTCATCGGAGCCGGATTCCTCGTCGGAGCCGGACTCGGCGGCGGCGGCAGCAACCTACGGGGCGAGAGGTGCGACACAAACGGCAGAGCGAGGAGGGCACTTTAGGGTTCCGCCGAGCTTGCGAATATCGGCCAACGGGGCGGCCCGTCGACGGCGGCGCGCCGAGACGATGTTACGTCATCGGACGTCGGGGTGGGGCGCTGCCAGGCAGATCGCGAGCGGGGCAAGCACGGCAGGACAATAACGATAGACACAAGCGCATGCATGGCACACCTCCGCCTCCTCCTCGCTGCTCTCCTCCTCGCTCTCCTCGCTCTCCGGCTCCGGCTCTGGCTCCGGCTCCTTCTTGGCCTTCTTTGACTTCTTCTTGTCGGGCATCTCGGCCTTGTTCTTCCCCATGGTGAACGGCGCCGCGAGGCGAAAGGTGGCCAAAGGGCTGGACGAGGGTTGCTTCGTGGGTGGACGGGACGGGCGAGTGTGCGGCTGTGCTGTTTTGTTTGAGATGTGGAGTAGTGGCGGCGCCGCCGAGATGTCGGCGTTCTATATAGGTTCGGCGCAAGGTGTCGGAGCCCGCCGCCGCCGCGCGTGACCGCACCGTGGTGCGTCGATTCGGGGGCCAAAAAGGTACCCCACCTGACGCTAGCAGTCGGTGACTCATCATCACCCGGCGGCGGCGGCAGCGCGCACTCCGGCAGTCGGCTGACTCGGTATCGTTCCGGCATAGACACGGGATATCCGAATATGGGGGCGTTTCACGTTTAATCGTGCCGCTACTATATAGCGTCGATATCGTCGCTACGATGACGCGGGTTTACGTAGTCGCTACTCGTCGAATCATTCGTCGTAATCTTTTTGGTCAAGAGAATGCACGGAAAGTAGCGACAACTGAAGAAGGAAAAAGCCTACATCATTCGTCGTCGACGAGAGTTTTGATATATTGTAGAGTTTTTAGAGTTTTAATAATGCGCCAGCGCGCGGGCAGGCGCTCGGAGAAAACATGTAAAAATCCTTTAGCGCGAGTAATAATGAGATCAGGGCGGTAATCCTTAATATATTAGGGTGAAGCCGGACGATATATATGAACGTAGTAAAAGTAAAGTAAAGTTCGCCCCGGGACATCGGCCGAAGCCGCCCCAGCACTTGACCTCGTGCGCCAACTGCAGTCGTAGGTCTGGCATAGCCCATAGACCATTGCCTCATTCGAACCCCGAAGGGCTAATGCATCAACCGAGTAAACCCGGGACACGCCGGGCCGATATTGCCGAAATACATCGGCCAGGAATCGAACCCGGTACTTCTCGCACACGAGACGACCGCTCTACCGAGCGGACAAGGGATGTACCTAGTAGGGATATGAACGTAGTAGTAGTGTAGCAATGGTACCCGTACTGGAAAATCGTAAGCATCAGATGAGCCGGGCCCGGACGGAGTCGTCTTCTGAGTGTTACGCCTCAACACACCCCGACCAAAGACACCACAACACCACTAACCGCGGGCCGCGGCGCAGAGCCGCCTGAGATAGTCGCAAAGGGATGGTTAGAGGTACCAGTACCTCAGCGCGCGAGGACGACGTGGTTACGGCTGTATGTCATATTACAGGCGATCCCTGCTCACTATCACAGGCCGACTAATTTTCTTCCCGCGTAAGCCGACGAAACTTCTCATATAACACCACGAGTTGCAGCGATAACAGACGCCAGCGTCACAGGTAGCGAGCTGCTTCATACATGCAGTCAGCCCACAGTATTCGCACTCATACATTCCATACGCAGCGCGTCTGTCGCCGGCTTGGCTGCCTCGCTAGCGGTGCCGCCTCTCGTCGCGTCTGCGGGGGCTGCGGGAACGTGACCGGCCGCGCCCTTCCCTGCTGCCTCCCCGGTCACGCCGGCCACCTCTCTCATCTGCCACCTCGCCACAGCCTGTGATGACGACCTGCACGGCGGCAATGATGGCATCTGAACTGTTCCCAAAACAAAACTGTGCCGCTGTTGTAAAACTGCGAGCAGTCGCACGGACGCAGCGTAGCCTCCATTTCCAGCGCATGAGAACAGGAGAACAACAGAGCAGGAGACAGATGTATATGGAATAGTGATGGAAATTGCAACTAAAGGGCTGCACGGACTACAAAAGAAAGCAGCGAAATATCAACCTGCCCTGGTCATCACATGTATGGTTACATCCATATGTGTGCATGTGTGCAAGTACCGCAACCACACTTCGGGCCCCTACTACTACACTTATCTGGATATATGTAAGAATACTCCACGAACGTGAAACGAAATAATTACCGCAAAATACTTTATGCTTTTTCTACCCGCTAACTCAGGCACATGTCACAGTATGTGTATACATGTTTATTATTTCAGATGTGAATCGCTTTATTTTGGTGTTTTGTTCTGAATGAGAACGATAGGGGGTCGTTGATTTGATGCTTGCCAAAACAGTGACAACTAACCGCCTCGGTAGAGAGGGTGCGCCGGAGGCAGGGATGGCGGGAATGGGCACCTGCTTCTTGGGGTCTCCGCTCTTGGAGCCCACCGCCTGCCGCACATAAACATGGCAGGGTGCCACCAGGTTACGGTGGGTCAGGCGGCAGAGCGCAGGGCGCCGTGGATAGCGACCAAGCCCAAGGCTGGCTCAGCATGCGCACCTCGATGGCGTCCAGAGTGGGGAAGCCTCCTACGACACGGCCAAAGACGCAGTGCTTGCCGTCCAGATGCGGCGTGCGCGCAAAGGTGAGGAAAAACTGCCGGGGCATGAGACGTTGCGGTTGTCAGACAAGAAGGGGGGTCGTTGCCGCCACAGCTGGGCGGTGGTGAGCGGCAGCGGCCGGCATGATTGTCACCTGGCTGCCGTTGGTGTGGCGCCCGCTGTTGGCCATGGACAGCATGCCGCGCGTGGTGTGCCGGTGCGCGGCCAGATTCTCGTCGGCGAAGTCACCACCGTATATGCTCTCGCCACCTGTGCCGTCTCCGCGCTGGAAGTCCCCACCTGACCATAGGGCCCAGGTAGCGGAGCTGAGAGGACTTCCCCATGGGATCGCATACTGTCCCGCTTCCAAACACCAAATACCCGAATCGATCGGGCATAGCAAATGGAGGCTGTCTCATTTTCCTTGCATGCATCCTGGAGAAAATGGCCAAGGACGCAGTCGAGGAGATGCTTGCCTTGGGCCATAAAGCCGGGGATAATGCGGTGGAGAGGGCAGTCCACGTACGTCAGCGGCAATCCCTGCCCATCGCACATGCAGCGTGTGAGCTCAGGGGGCGCTGTTGGGATAGCGGCGCCACAGTGCGGGATCTCCGTTCGCATTGTGATGGGAAGGGCCGCATACGGTCTTTGCCCCCAGTCCCGCGCTGCCAAGGCAAAGCTGGCGGAAGTTCTCTGCTGTCCGCGGGCAGTCCTGCATGAAAAGCTCAATCTCTATCTGCTCGCAAGACAGATGGCGTCAGCGTGTTTATTTGACCTCGGGATGGGGCAGAAAAAGTCCATGTGTATGCCTGGCAGAAAAGAACCTTGCAATTCATAATGGTTGGGACCCCATGGCGACGGTCTGCCCTCATGTGGGACACCACGACTGCTCCGTAGTTCCGCTAGTAACTGGATGTATATCATGCGGGCTTGTATACCATACATCATCAAAGGACCGCTCACCCGTCCAGTCGCCTCTCCCGGCTGCCCTCCGCGACCACCAATGGCTATGTCCAGGAAAACAATGCAGCGCTCCCCAGGTTCAGCGGTCTGCGTTCACGGCAAGAATCATGAGCATGCCCAGTGGGAGGAGGGGGGGGGGGGGGGGGGGAGCTGAGAGGTGGCATGCATAGCCAGAAACAACGAACGGTAAACGCAGCAGCGCAGCTGCCCCACCTGTGCACCAGCAGCGCCTCCAAACACGTCGCGCGCCGAACGATCTGCATCGCGGTCTCCTCTATCGCGGGACGAATGCACACGTGAGCGGCGGGAGCAAGCCCCTTCTACCTGATGGTGGGGGCCAGATTTCGGCCGAACGCTGCGCACTCGGTGTGATCAGCACGCAGCATACCGCGGTGAAGGTACGTCGCCTCCGTCGCGAGGCTCGTCACCTCCGATCTCCCCTTGCTTCGGCGGACGCTCGTTGTCGACATCGGCGGCGCTGGAGCTGCGCCTCTCTGCGGGCGGCGGCGACTCAGAGCCCCGTTCAAGCTCCAGCTGCCATGCACGCTTTTTCTTCTCAGGCGCCGCGCCCCGCCCGCCGCCCCGCCTGGACCGGTGCCCCAGCATGCTATTAGCACTGGCGACGAAGGCCAGCTCGTGAGTTTCTCGTCGCTATTTTGCGTGCCTCTGCTGGTCGATGACAACGTGGGCCGCGCTGGCCCGGAGCAGATAAGTCTCCGAGCAGCGGAACTGTTAATACAGGGTATCCGTTGCAGATCGTCATATCGTCGCGCAAAACTTAGCCGCGAGCAGTAGGCCGGGCGGGTGGCTGGGCCGTGTCCTGTAGCGAGTGGCCGTAGTGTACGTGTATGCAATATCTAAAAATAGTGTATCTGTAGCATATCTATTAGTACTGTATCCCTGATGCTCTATAGCGACTATTACACAGGTCCCTACAGATTGCATCATCGTACCGCCGTCATAAGTAAAAAATACATCTCAGAGCAATTTTACATTTTAAAAGCGAATTATGCTATATTATATTCATTCGGCGGGCTCCGGACTTGCTGAGCAGCAGGGCCCGAATTTCTACTCATCTGGGCGGTCGCATGCGCAGAACTTCGGCATCAATGCATTGTCCATCGCATCCGGTATCGTATCAAATTTCGGCCACATCATGGGGGCCAACGGCGGCAAATACAAAAGAAAAGCCGGATTAAGGATTACAGCTACGAGGAGGTGTACTGTAATTCAGCACGAGTAGTTCCTAGTTAGGCCGTATGCAGAGAAAGTATATATATTTTACACTGCGATATGCAAAAGCTAGTCGCTGCTATACTTGGGCCGCTTTGAAATCTGCATACCGGTATAGGTATCGGACTATCGGACAAAGTATCATCACATCGCACCAGTACATGCGCATGCAGATTTATTTGGCATTCAAGATGGTGAATGATCTAGCAGATGTGCTCATGGGGCCATTTAATGGTACAGGCATACCGGGGCGGCTGTCCTATTCGGCTCTGCGATACACTGCTCAAGACTGTGGTTATACTGCTGCCCTGGTAGTGGCATGCCGCTGAGGTGCGCAAGCTATTGCCAACAGCCAGCAAGTACTGGGCATGCAAGACAGATACTTAATGAAGCATTGCAATGCTGCGAGAAGTATCTTATTGTGGCAGCAGCTCAAATAACTGCAAACAAAGCATGTGTAGCGATGCACTCACGTGAGCAAAGAGTATTGAAAATCATGGAATATTAACTCTTGGTACTCGGGCCAGCAGCGTAAAGCAACATCGCGGTGCCGGTGGAAGAAGCAGCCTTGAGCGGCGCTTACTACAAACATACTCCTATATTCGAAACTCCAAACTCCGAATCAGGTAGTAACAGCAGTCATATGCCGCGCAGAGCTGGCGCCGTGAGCTGAAACTTCGTCAGCTATCGAGTAGCGTTCAATAGCTGCAGCATGCCTCGTTGTCTCTCCGCTCGGTAAAGCGCATGTTTCTTGTATGAGAGGTGCCCGGTTCGTTTCTGCCCCCCCCCCCCCCCCCCACTGAGGGCAATATCGACTGGGCTGTCCCGGAGCTACCTGGTTGATGCGTAAGCCCGTTGGAGTTCGAATCAGGCAATGGTCTACGGGCTATGCCAGACCTACGACTGCAGTTGGCGCAAGAGGTCGAGTGCTGGGGTGGCTTTGGCCGATAACCCGGGGCAAACGTTACTTTTGCTTTTGCAGCTCGGCGCCGCCTGTGTGTGAGAAGTGAAATCAGGAAATGTAGCCGTCGCATGCCACAGACCGCGCTTTGCGCCAGCATCAGCCCGCGGTTGGCAGTAGGAGCGCGGACATCAACCATCCCTCATAGAAGTCGGCAGCGCGGCTGCAGCTTTGTGTCGGTAGCCTACCGCAGCGGCAGGATGGCAACAGGCAACAGGAGGCAAAAGCGCCGACAGCTGCAATTTCTTTAATATTTAGATTATGTTTCATACATGTAGTAGGCACGCAGGCAGCGCAGAGGGTGCAATTTAGCAACATGATCGATACAGCCTTGCATTTTATATCTGACTACGGTCAACGAATCGTTGTAGACTGCACCCAACTGCAGTGAACTGCGAAACGTCAGTGCAGCAAACCTGCCTGGCTAACATGGGTACTGTTTATATATGCTCCTCAGTTAGGAGCCCTCTCGAGCTAGTTAGAGCAGCACGGGCACGCGGCAGTTTGCCCAGCCATCAAGGTGCCCAAGCAATGTTACATCATGATGGGTCCGCTAATGGTATACCAGCACATGAAATCACGTGATTTCCTGACCGGCTTCCTTGCATGCCGCCCAACTGTCGCAACCATGGAGCCGTGCTAATGTGGATCGATTTACCAACAGAAGATGGTGCGATGGTAGATTAACCCTCTACCACATGAGAGCACCCTAGCTAGCTACACGTCGCTAACGCCGCCGCCATGAGCCGGATTGGTGCGCTGGCGGCACAGCACAAGTCATGAACAGTCTGGTGTTTATTTAGTGAGCCCCTTCTTCTCGTTCTTGGCTGCCTTCTTGGCCTGCTGCTCGGCCTGAATGGGGCATGGCCGGTAACACAGTCCCCCCACGTGTACGTCAGTCGCCGATCTGCCAGGTAAGATAGTGTCATTACCAAGATGGCTCTGCATGGCCCACAACCCAGAAGTAGCGGAATGCACAGCGCGAAGGGCAGCGATTTGCGTGCGAGTCGCGCAAACTAAGAGTTACCCATGAGAGTAAAAAAAATTAAAATGCAAAAAAACTCTCAGTTTCAGCTCTGAGTCGCCCCCATGAGCGCCACCTGAGAGAGACACCCGCTCTGCAGCAGACTGGAATCTGAAATAATACGCGACCTTAGAAAGGATTTTCCCAGCGCCACTGCGCCCCCCCCCCCCCCCCCCCCCCCCCCCCGGTCACGCGCCCCCGTCGCCTCTGACCCAGATCGGCAAGGCCCATGAGCGAGATGTGCCAGACGCGAGAGAATACACCCAGGCCAAACACCTCAGCAGTGCTCATCTGCTGTCGAGACGCAGCGATTCGATAATATGTGAAAAGGTTATATGACGTACCTGGGCGATTGTTTTTGAGTGATATATTCTACACTGCTTCTACGGGTATGTACACAGTACCGGTAGTAGATACAGTAGATATTTATCGGGATATAAATGAAGAGAAGTGCACAACACCCGGGCCGCCGGAAGACTGTAGAGGCCGCGGCGCCGCCAACCCAGCAAGGAGATCGCAAGGGTTGCAAGCAGGCTGTGCCTGCTGAGGCTGAGCAGCGACTACGAGTGCAAATAGCGTGAATTTGACGAGTCCTAGCTACAACAAGGCGAGCGGGAGGGCAGTGGCGTGTCTAAGCAGTATCATGATCACCTTTTTCTGCGTGGCGCTCTTGCCCGCGTTCTCCGCCTGCTTTGTCAGTTTCGGCTTTTTGCCGGCGGCCTCGGCCTCCCTTTTCTTCTCATTGTTAGACTTGGGCATTATGGCGTTTCCTGTCACGTACGGCGCTGCAGCTGGGGCGATTTTCGTGGTGGTGAAAAAGGGTACTGGTAAGAGTCGGAGCGCGAGGGCTGGTGAGATCTGATGTCGGCGAGACTTGCTGCTGGCGGCCCGCACGGGCGCCGGGTGAGACGACCCGTTCCATGAGACGAATTGGTACTTAAGGGCTTGGCCAGACCGGACTTGCTACTCGCATCTCGGCAATGACTAACCCTTACTCATCGTAATACTTATCCTGCCCTTGCCTTGAGCTGCTGTTCCCCGTCCGTGGTGTCTATCCGTGAAACAGCCTTGAAATCAGTTTAATTAGTCGCTAGTAGCTTGGTTTGTTCTTGCCGGTACCAGAAGCAATAAACTAGGAACTACAGTCTACAGGTAGCCGGGATGTGGCGGTGTCACCGATGTCACCATTGACCGGTGTCACCGGTGTGCCATCTGCCGCCCCACGAAAGTAGACGACAGTCGCTAGTCGCTACCAGGTACCAGTCATAGTCGCTATCGTCACTATTGTCTGGCTGTCGTGTAAGTGGCGACTGGGCGATGATGGGTGATGCACCGTAGCACAGCCACATGGCGACCATAAACTATTTCCCTTCACTTGTCTGCTGGCGGATGTAACTGCAATTTGACTGCTGCTGGATTTAAAATTTACATCGACTACTCATTGCAGAACAATTCTACTCGTGAATTCGTATACTCGTGTACTTATTGTACAATGCTCGTGTTGATACTCGACATGTGAATTGCAAAAGGCCAGCAGCGACCAACAAATCCACCGCTATTTGAAAATTAAGTTGAAATTTCTTGCAACTTTACTCCCGCTTCGTCACGGATGCTGCACAACCATCCAGCTGTCTTACGGCCCGGCGGCACAACCCCGCATAGGGTCCAATATGAGAGTAGTGGATAGCGTGCAACTCTCTGAAGGCCAAATCCTTGCTCGGATCTAAACTGTCTAGTTTATGGGGTTTCCTCCTTTCCTAACGCTTTTCATGCTACATGTGTTGCTAAGTGGTACGGGTTGCTAGTTCACCCGTCGTTGCACCCGTTCGTGTGCATCACCAGTAGACATATAAGCAGGCGCAACAGTGCGGCCTCCCATCTTCTAGTTTCCAAGCGTTACACACAGCGATTATATGTCCCGTAACATGTTGCGGGCAAGGTCGTCCCATGTTGTTTCAAGACCGTCCACACCCGGCTCACCAACCGTAGTGTGTGTAATTCTCATATGTATATGTCCGTGCGTCACCATGCGAAATAGAGAAGGCCCCGTCGCCGAGCCGACGCTCGAGTCGTTTCAAAGAACATGCATGCTCAGTCTACATTGCTGCTCGAGCTCTCATCGTCGTTGGCCCAATTGTGGGCTTATTGTGGACGGTCGTGTTGTCGATAGAGACGGAGCACATGATTGGCTCTGAAACATGGCCGCAACGCGTCGCGGGACAGCTGACAGGCAGCGGGGGAGCCGCAGTGCACCCCGACTTGCTAAAGCCAGCCCGGAGCGGCCGTAGTGATCCGAGAGTGACGAGGACGTCTACCTCGCAGTGCCAGAGCTACTGCACAGCAGAGCATGGTTACGAGGATGTTCGACCGGTCAGCCAAGTGCTTGGGTGTTGGGTTAGGGTTATCACCATATATAACCCTGCATGCATACCTATACATGCACACCAATACAGTCATACTCGTACCACCCACTTTCTTATACTACCGCAATTACATGCAACCAAGCTGCTCATCCGTCCACACATGTATGCCGTGTTCTTGCCACGCGCCATGCCCTCGTCGGCCGTTACGCCCCGATGACTTCCCAACGACAACAAGCCTAGATTGCATACATGAACCTAAATGCCTACATGCAACCGACTGCCAAGCCGATAGTTGTACAAAGCCGTGTGCGCCCTGGTACACTATAACAATTCCTTTGTTGCAAACCTGTCTCGGTCCTTGCCTATGCTAAAGCTTCTCGCCTAAAGCTTACATTGGGTTTTTCCTTTGCGTACCGACCTAACGAACAATTACCTCAAGCAGGATGGCCGTCGTCTACCGGCTCAGGAGGAGTACATTTGGATGACGTGTTTTGGGGCTCACACAGCTGCTCTCTTCGTGGCTCTCGACGAGATGCTACCGCTACCCTATACGTTCCAGCTGCTAAATAATATTCAAGACTTCACCCCCCTACCCCGCGCGCTCGGAGCCACGCCGGGGCCATCGACAAGGCGTTTCGCTTTATTCGTCTAGTCTTCCTGCAAAGGCTTAAAGAGATCAAGCGTGTGCATGGGGTGTTGGATGTGCTACGGGCTCATCACTTCCAGCCCGCAACGGAGCATTTGGGCTCTGCGGTTTTTGGGGACATGATGCGCGACTACGAGCGTCGGATCTTCGAGGCGACCGTCGCAAGTATATCGCCAAGGCCATGGCTACTGCTCGTGTGGCGGCGACGCTCGCGCCGTCCACGGGCGTGGACGCGGGCGCGGTGGCGGTCGGGGGCGTGGACGCCAAGGTGAGCACGAGCGCTAGCGTGGGGTGCCTTACGTCGGAGATGCTGGCGCCATGCGAGGTCATCATTCGGTTGCCGCCGCACGGCGGACCCTAGCAACTCAACATGGGAATGAGCGCCCCGTGTCCGGACCGGAACCCCCTACCCTACAGACTTCATTCAGACCTTCCTCGGTGCGGTGCTTCTTACAGCCAACGCCGAGTGCGGCTCAACCATCCGCATACATGCACATCACGATCCAACACCCCGCCTCCCGTACAATTTCATCATTGCGCCCGTCGATTGTAACTTTGCGCGTTAAAACTGGTTCGCAACGACAAACATTCGCGCGTGTACGTTTCGTACGAGACGGGCGCTACGAGCGCGAAGGGCGCGCGGGGTAACCCGCCTATCTCAACGTTACTCCGCAAACCCGAACGTATCAGTGCCTAGGCTAACCCGTCCAATAATTACCGTTCAATTGCTTGCAGTTTAATGGCCGCGGCCAATTATTCTACAGGAATGGCCCGGCCTCGTGTTACCCCGTCGGCCAAACGTCATCGCGATTACGTGATTGCCAGAAGCCATGCCTCGCCCCTGGGGCGGCTTCGCTCCGGGGCCGGCCGCAGGAGGCGTTCGGCTCGGACGATCTGGGGCAACGCGCGCTCGGCCTCCTCTCGTCCCGCTCGCTTACCTTCTAGACTCTACGGAGCTACGCCGGCAAGCTGTCTCAATTCGCCGATTTCTGCCACGCCTCGCAAACACATTACCCCGCTTGAGGCGACTACTCCTACCGTCGTTCGGACGTCGCTTGGATCGGTGAGAGGGGCCACATCGGGACTAAGTCGTTGCAGCCCTATATATATATATGTATGCAATCGACATGTTCTTCGAGCGAGGTGCACAACATCAATCCCATCGTTAGGACAGCCTACACGTTACCGCCGCACGTCGTGGCATGCATGCTACTCGGGCAACGCCGCATGGAGGCTGCTGCTTAACGTGTTTCATTGCATGCCGATGTCACTTACTCTTTCGTTGAACGTGCCAATAAGGTTGCACATTATTACCGCTGGACAAGGCGCAAGAAGACCAATCCTTTTGACTGTACATAATGATTGGATAGGTACATGAAGGGGCGCCTATTTGTGCTAGCCTAGCTGAGCGCAGAAGATCGCCCCACCTCGGAACTTACACATTGATGCAGCCCGTGATGCGATTAAGTACTATGATGAGAAAAGCATCATTCCAATGTGCGTCGAGCTTGCCTAGTATGACATGATGAAGGAGAAGGGGGCTGCAGCTGAGGGCAATACCAACAAGAAGCAATCCGCGAGTGCGCCGAGTGGTGCGGGTCACCCTGAGGACTTGATAATTTTGGACTGGGATCAGCCCCATGATGATGCGGAGCTTGATGGTGTGGACGGTGAAGAGGGGACTGCCAAGAAGCAAGCTCTTTAGCGAAAGTGTGACCAATGAGGTGCGCTCAGAGCTTACCGCTTTCCGCAGTGAGCGCGTCGCAGATCGGAAGATGCAGCCGATCAAGTGGTGGAGGAAATATTTCATGGGTTACTCGCGTCTCAGCCGTGCTGCTGGAGTCACCATGTCCATTCGAGCTGCTCATATGGAGTACGAGAAGGTGTTCTCTGCTGCTGGTTTATTCATTGGGCATCTTCGCGCAAGAATGGCATTGGAGCGTTTGGGGGATGTCGTTTTCCGGATGAAGAACACCAACCATGAGCAAGTAATTTGTGAGATCCTGTGGGCGGTGGGCGACAAGGCCATCCCAGATAGAGACTGGACTCCAACCAACGATTTGTTTGTTGGGCACATAGGCAATGACATGTTCTCCCTTGTTGATGATGGCTCTGCTGAATTATAGTTGTAAGCAATGCATGGATGTGTTAATACACAACATGTTTCGCGCATTAAATGGACTTTTCCCCAGTGTCAACATGAAGAAATATGACCAGGGTCTGCATGTTGAGGTCTGCCATACCATGTAGGGGTATGGCAGGTAGGCCTACCTGGTCTGCCAGGGTATGCCCGACCCGGGTCTGCCCTACCCAAAGTAGGCCTACCGAGTCGGGTAGGCCTACCTAGTAGGCCTACCAGGGTCTGCCAGCTCAACCCCAGGGTCTGCCCAGCCCTGGTTACGACTACATTACAACCTAGACCGTAAGCGTGGTGAAGTTGATTTTTTTGCTCCTCCCCCCGAGTACCATTACGACTTCCGGGCCCTCATGGCCGCGGTCGTCAACTTCATGTTCTTAGCCTCGGGGCTTGCTGGTGTGTTTTGCCGTGTGGGGGACGTGCGTGTTGACTACTACAACATCACCCTCCAGGTCTACTGCGAGAAGGGCCGACGACCTACGCATGCTGCTCCTTCCCGTATTGGAGCACCTGCGCGTCGCTCGTCTCCTGCACCACTTCATCGACCCTGTCGAGTTTGCCCCTTTGGCCCTTGTTGCCTTGGCCGAGACGAACTCTTGGGCGTTCACCACCGCCCATCGCGGAGCAGCGGAGGCACTAGGTCTGCCTGACATTACCCTCGACTCCCCCCAACGCTCGATAGTGCAACGCACATTCCGCGAAGGCACACCTGACGGCACCACAGAACGACTGGTCGAGCTTCAGCACCTCACCACCACAACCACAGAGCTGCTCGCTCAGTCCTCCCTAGCCAATCAGCCTGCACTCGCGGCCGAACTATCCAGACTTACAACGGAGTCACATCGACTGCGTAACCCACAACGCCACTCGATCCAGCTCGAACACCACCCCCGCCAGCGCATCCCAGCAAGCAAGAGCAAGGCAGCCGCATCTGTCAAGCACAAGAAGAAGCAGCCCAGGGGTCGTAGCCGCTCAGGCGGCGCCACCCACAACCGCAACAGGAGCATTCCGCGCCTCTCTGGCACTTGCGACCCCGACAGCGAACGGGAAACGGACGACGAAGCAGCCCAGCCATCTGTCAGCTCGCATCAGTAACTGCCGCGCAATCCACCGCAGCAACAAGCAGGCCAGCTGACTCAAGAACACCGACCACTACTAATCCCTGTGACCGGTGCAGCTACTATGATATCACACAACCATGACAACACCGCCCAAAACACAGGACATCCCCATCGCTGATTACCACAACCCCGCCATATATAACATGCAAATACTCAATCTCGTGAAGGAGGGCATCGCAGCCCCCACTAATCCTACTAGCCGGCTCAGCGGTGGATAAATACTGAGCACCACTTAGCTATTCCGGTCAGGCCCCTTCCCCCATCTCACCTTAGTAGCTGTAGGCTTGACGCTTTGGCTGCCTAAGCTTACCTTAGGCTGCCTAAGCTGAGCTCTGAATGGGATAGGCCTGACTTTGGTAGGGACAGTAGAGGGGCGATGCTGTCCTAGCTACAGCCTGTTGGAGGGAGGAGGGGCTTGGACACACAAGAGGACGGCCGGTAGCTTGAGCTGTATTTACACCTAGTGTTCCCCACCGTGGCTAGAGATAGCAGGCCCTAAGAACAACTCGGTCTGAGCCAGTGGACGCAGCAGATTAGCAGTTGTAATCAATTTCAATTTCAATTTCAATTTGGGCGTTCACCCCGAACGAGGAGGGTGAGTCCAAGTCGTGGACTGCCGCTACGATGTCGGATTGGCTCCCTACTACGGCCATTCGTCTCGTTGGTGCTGCTTCCCCCCCCCCTTTCCCCCTTCCCCGCCGGCACTTCCTGGACCTCTCACAGCCTTCGTAATGTTGAAGCTTCTGTTGCGCGACCTCCATCGGAGTCCAGCTGTCCCACATCCGCCACCATGGCGGGTGGGCGACCAACTCCGACGTCGCTCTGGACTACATCAACCCAAACGTCTTCCCTACATATGGCGCATGATTCTTCTTCGGCCCATCGCACCCCTTTGCCACTTCCAAATTCAACAAGATTACAACCGTGGCCCTTCCGGAACTCCCTTCGTGACCGTCCTTGCGCTTCCCATGCTTTGTCAATATGCCGTTCTCGTCGTCGTTCGTCGTCATTGCAAAGCGAGACGCAACTTGAAATGATTGAAACTAGTTTATGGGTTTCCCGCTTTCCTAACCGTGTTTCCTGCTACGTGTGTTGCTAAGTGATACGGGTTATGACTAGTTCACCCATCGCGGCGCATGTTCATGTACATCACGAGTCACGGCGCACCTGGCCGGCCTCACATTGGAGAAACAATTGCAAAAATGTGTCACGGTACGTTTCTCAGTATTTTTAAATCAGTTTATGGCATGTGGCGCGTTTACATGCGTGGGTTTACCGACTAGAAGCGACCAAACCCAAATCATACCTTGAAAAACATGCAGACTTTTGTGGGCTGCTGGAAAAACAATTGTGAAAGGTTGCTAGCAATAGAGAGATATGAGCCTGACATAAGGGTCAAGCAAGAGGCCAGGGAGCCAAGAACCAAGGCAGAGCCACGGGAACCAGAAAGCCACCAAGTCGCCAAGGAACCAAAGTGTCAAGGGAAACACTGAACTATGATACTTCTAGTACCGGAATAGTCGCAATAGATAAGACAACACAACAAAGCGCATACTGGTATCGGTTGTGTTGATCATCCGAAAAACGTAATACGTCACCCCTATATACAGGTACCATACTTATGTATGCATTTTTATTCCCAGAAGAATATGGGTGTTACCATATCATCTACCCTCATTGACAAGCTCACCTCGTGAGCCCACCACGCAGCGAACGTATTGCCAATCCTCTGCTGTTATTTCGCAGGCACGGTCAGCGTTGATATAGCAGCATGTAGGTCTCCCACGCAAGACGGGCGGCGCGGGGAGGTGGGGAGGGGTCCCGCGCACAAGGAGTCCGTGGGCCGTGTATCTAGTTCATAGCGAAAACTGAGACAAAATAAATACATGTAGAGGTGCACTACGAATGCAAGCAAATGTTATTGAGCTACATGCGTTGGTATCACTCTATCTAGGTCTTGGTGATATGCATCCGCAGACATACAGCCGCTTACGAATGCATGCAGAGGTGCACTTCGAAATATAACTACATGTAGAGGTGCACTAAGAATGCTTTTCTTGAATCTTTAGCGGCCACATGCTACGGCACGCTACTTATATAGCTGTCGAAGGCGGAGATCTCCTATCTCCATATGCTGAAAGCTGTACATGTAGCTGGAGGGCCTAAAAAGAGGGGCATTGAGATGAAACACCATGCTTGCCATTCTTGCCACGGAGTGGTGCCAGTTCTAGATGCTTGCAGGTCACTTCCCAAACAGTAACTCTATGTGTTCCTAGCAGTGGCGAGTCGCCCTTCCGCGAACCTTTGGCCCGTCATGCGGTTTTCCAGCCAATCAATGAATCAAAACCCGCGCTCACACTTTTTCCCAGCGCCGTCTTCCTGACAACCGCGAGCCCACCCATGCCGTGGGAAACGTGCACTCCTAGCTGATGTGTGGAATGGCTGACCACCACAGCACCTTCACAGTCAGATGCTATCTGCATATTACATTCACGTGCACCGTGGCGCCATCGCATCACGAGTACTGAAGGGTGCGCCCATGTGCGCAACGCGCGTCGTCCAGCCTCGTGTCCTGTATATGTTAGCGTTCACATCCCTTCACATCCCATTGATTGGCATGAACTAGCCGGAACACATCCCACATACATCAACACAGATCCCTGAAGCCCTTCAATCGCACATCTGTGTTTCGCCGTGGTTCAACGGGACTGAGTGGTCATCCAGGCAACGACACACAAAACGAAGTGCCGGCGCATTAAGGTGTAAGAGTGAAATCAGAAAAAGCTAATGGGCAGGCGCAGTGAGGATACAGTGCACGACTCTGTGCGCGTTGCAGCCACTTGGGTTACAGCTGAAAAATGAGTTTACCCCCGGCGTTGCAACCACTGGGTCTATCTGTACTGTCGGAAATAATGACTCCCAGGATGGGCGTGGCGCATTTCAGCGCCACATCCACGCAGTCCTGGCAATATTGTGTTTTTCTCCACGTGTTTTCCTTGTGGAAGCCTCATGCTGCCCAGTGAATAGTCTGCCCCGCTTGCCA